>CAXAKX010000726.1:0-7500 GCA_963969525.1 Ontholestes murinus
CGTTACGTGTAATAAGTCGGCCGGCGTGTTTTTAGTTTTATCTCTTGTTTGGGGGAACGCCGAGGTCTCAGTGTTGCACCAATCTGCTACTCTATTATAATATATAATAAGATGTGTGTGGTTTGTGTGTCGGTTGTGCCTCATACAAAAATCGTTCCCCGTATTTTACTACATATATAAATATATATCATCATCGTGTTATTATCGTCTGTTGAAAATAAAATCACGGCCTCGCCGTGTCTGGACAGTTCGATGTTTTAATAAAACGAGACGCGAGAAATCAGTTGCCGCCCGAGGAAATTTTTTTCTTGTCTCTCACCCACCATATATATATACCGTCTGTTGAATATAAAATCACGGCCTCGCCGTGTCCGGACAGTTCGGTGTTGAAAACTCTAACAGGTAGTTTGAACCTGTCCGAATAGCACGTTCGCGGGACCCATTTCGTATATTCGTTTATGCGTATGGCCCTTATGCGAGCAACATGTAGACTGAACATGTAATATTTTTAAAGTAGCGGTGCGTAAAAACTCCGTGAAAATTCAAATGCAATAACTCACCGAATTCCGAGCGAGAATGAAAACTTATGTTGATTGAAATATATATATCATCATAAAGTCAGACGTTCGGGGGACCCGAGCGCGTGGTCCCCTTGGCCGAGACGATGATTTTCAATCTAACGAACAATGATGTTTTTTGTAGTGTGTGTAAGCCTTGGCGAGATGTGAAATTTATAAAATTTCTCTTCTCTCTCATGCCATATATATGATATATTGATGCATTTCGGAGTTGTGTGGACCGAGAGTCTCTCCACTCCTATTCTTGGTGTTCACACCGCCGGCCGGCCGCCGTGTGCTCGTGTACATGTGCCGTCGTGTGCTGACGTGTGTGTCTCCGGGCGCATTATCAAACAAAAAAATTCGTGGGTCTGCATAAATGTGTGAACGTCTAGTCGCAATATCGCCGTAGCACAACCGCCGCCCCGCGTTTCGTGTCTTTTACACAAGTTGCATCACGTCCACCGTCTTGACCCCGCCACAGGGGCGGGATAGGTGTTTTACTGGCGTGCTCTGTATACCAATGGAGTGACACGTTAACGTCGGGGGTCCGTGCACGCGTAAACCGGGATATGTGCGATGTTCCGTTCAGCAGAGAGCAGAATTACGAATTCTTGGTGTTCACACCGCCGGCCGGCCGCCGTGTGCTCGTGTACATGTGCCGTCGTGTGCTCACGTGTGTGTCTCCGGGCGCATTATCAAACAAAAAAAGTCGTGGGTCTGCATAAATGTGTGAACGTCTAGTCGTAATATCGCCGTAGCACAACCGCCGCCCCGCGTTTCGTGTCTTTTACACAAGTTGCATCACGTCCACCGTCTTGACCCCGCCACAGGGGCGGGATAGGTGTTTTACTGGCGTGCTCTGTATACCAATGGAGTGACACGTTAACGTCGGGGGTCCGTGCACGCGTAAACCGGGATATGTGCGATGTTCCGTTCAGCAGAGCAGAATTTCGAACCACCTCTTTATTATAAATAAATGAGCTCGTCGTTACACCGGGCGCGCGCGCGCGTAAGCGCCGCCGCTCGAGTGTGCGCGACTAAACACAGCTCCCTGGTTGATCCTGCCAGTAGTCATATGCTTGTCTCAAAGATTAAGCCATGCATGTCTCAGTACAAGCCAAATTAAGGTGAAACCGCGAAAGGCTCATTAAATCAGTTATGGTTCCTTAGATCGTACCACTTATCCTTGGATAACTGTGGTAATTCTAGAGCTAATACATGCAAACAGAGTTCCGACCGGAGACGGAAGGAGCGCTTTTATTAGATCAAAACCAATCGGTGTCGGACGCGAGTCCGTTCATCGTACAACTTGGTGAATCTGAATAACTTATTGCTGATCGCACGGTCTCGCACCGGCGACGCATCTTTCAAATGTCTGCCTTATCAACTGTCGATGGTAGGTTCTGCGCCTACCATGGTTGTAACGGGTAACGGGGAATCAGGGTTCGATTCCGGAGAGGGAGCCTGAGAAACGGCTACCACATCCAAGGAAGGCAGCAGGCGCGCAAATTACCCACTCCCGGCACGGGGAGGTAGTGACGAAAAATAACGATACGGGACTCATCCGAGGCCCCGTAATCGGAATGAGAACACTCTAAACCTTTTAACGAGGATCAATTGGAGGGCCAGTCTGGTGCCAGCAGCCGCGGTAATTCCAGCTCCAATAGCGTATATTAAAGTTGTTGCGGTTAAAAAGCTCGTAGTCGAATCTGTGTCCCGCGCCGCCGGTTCATCGCTCGCGGTGTCCAACTGGCGTGCCCGCGGGACGTCCTGCCGGTGAGCTTAGCCCGCGAGGGCGGCTCAACTTGAAATCCCATCGCGGTGCTCTTCACTGAGTGTCGAGGTGGGCCGGCACGTTTACTTTGAACAAATTAGAGTGCTTAAAGCAGGCTAAAACTTCGCCTGAATACTTAGTGCATGGAATAATAGAATAGGACCTCGGTTCTATTTTGTTGGTTTTCGGAACCCCGAGGTAATGATTAATAGGAACGGATGGGGGCATTCGTATTGCGACGTTAGAGGTGAAATTCTTGGATCGTCGCAAGACGGACTAAAGCGAAAGCATTTGCCAAAAACGTTTTCATTGATCAAGAACGAAAGTTAGAGGTTCGAAGGCGATCAGATACCGCCCTAGTTCTAACCATAAACGATGCCAGCCAGCGATCCGCCGACGTTCCTCCGATGACTCGGCGGGCAGCTTCCGGGAAACCAAAGCTTTTGGGTTCCGGGGGAAGTATGGTTGCAAAGCTGAAACTTAAAGGAATTGACGGAAGGGCACCACCAGGAGTGGAGCCTGCGGCTTAATTTGACTCAACACGGGAAACCTCACCAGGCCCAGACACCGGAAGGATTGACAGATTGAGAGCTCTTTCTTGATTCGGTGGGTGGTGGTGCATGGCCGTTCTTAGTTGGTGGAGTGATCTGTCAGGTTAATTCCGATAACGAACGAGACTCTAGCCTGCTAACTAGGCGTACTTTCGACATCTCAAAGGTCGGCGTCGGTATCGTCACGGTCGTGCAAACGGTCGTGCGTGCCGCTCGTTTGATTTTTACTGTCGGCGTACAATCAATTCTTCTTAGAGGGACAAGTGGCTTTTAGCCGCACGAGAATGAGCAATAACAGGTCTGTGATGCCCTTAGATGTTCTGGGCCGCACGCGCGCTACACTGAAGGAGACAGCGTGTCCTCCCTGGCCGAAAGGTCCGGGTAACCCGCTGAACCTCCTTCGTGCTAGGGATTGGGGCTTGCAATTGTTCCCCATGAACGAGGAATTCCCAGTAAGCGCGAGTCATAAGCTCGCGTTGATTACGTCCCTGCCCTTTGTACACACCGCCCGTCGCTACTACCGATTGAATGATTTAGTGAGGTCTTCGGACCGGTACTCGGTGACGTTTCGACGTTCGTCGATGTTGCTGGGAAGATGACCAAACTTGATCATTTAGAGGAAGTAAAAGTCGTAACAAGGTTTCCGTAGGTGAACCTGCGGAAGGATCATTAACGTATTTTTGTGTCGCACAATATATGTGTGTACGCGAAACAGATACACTGACGATCTGACGTTCGGCTTCTCGCATCTGAAAAACTCGTATATTTATATACGTAGAACTGATGCGTCGAAGCGTATTACTCACACTGTATTTTTGTACACACAACAACACACTGTGTGTGTACTCTATATACGAACCGGACGTTCGCATCTCTCTCGTTTTGACCGACCGATCGACGATATCATACCAGATATGATATATCCGATCTCGGTTGACTCGTGTGGCTGATCCGTCGTCTGTTTGAAAGAAACATAAAAAGACACTGAAGTTTTGGGAGTATATATCCCATTCTTCCAGAGAGGGATGCTCGCATCGCGCCGCCTTACTACGGATGCATTCTGTATGGGCGCGCGCGCGGTCCGTCATCCGTTATAACAAACATATTTATTTTAAATAAAATATACTACCGATTGTAACCACCAGAGAGATAATATTACATATATATATTATATATACATATACAAATAATAAATATTGGCACAAACAAACAAACAAACAAACAAACAAAAACGAGCACGGACGATGTACGTACGCGTACACGTGCTGCGTCTCATGGGACCGCTCGTAGGAAGGCCGAGCGGTCCTCAGTCACCCGCCATCTGAAATGTTTGTTGATGCGGTGTGGCACTGGGTGTTCGCATCTCGAGATTCGAGAAAATACAACAAACACGATAATAATGTGCGTTGTATGTGTATCTTATCGACGAGAGATCCGTCACCTTGCTTTTACATATATATATATATATATATATTAATATAATACATTGTGCGATATGTACGAAGACATATGTCGAGAAAACACACGTTGGGTGTTCGCATCTCGAATTGCCGAGATCCGTCATCTGTTTTTGTTCCGGGCACCCTGGTTTTGTTACGGTTGTTTTATAACGCTTCACTGTGTAAATTCAACTGTAAAATGGGTTTTGAATGTATTTCGCCCGGCCACACTTTATTTCTCGAAAATGTCGACAATTTTTCTGTTTACGACGATAAAACACAATAGTATCCGCCTGTTGGAGAAAAAGTATATGCGCAGTTAGTATTTGGGGGATGTGTCGGAGTCGTGGTCCGGTATCAGTGGTACCGTTCGCCCGGACACAAGCGGTGAGTGTTGTACACAAACACGCGCGCACACTTGGTCATCGCCGGTGTAATAACCAACCGCGCCGAGAGCGCGGGGCGGTCCTGTGCCAGTGGTGTACTCACGAACGCACGCTTGTTCGGCGATTCGAGACGACGATTCCAAGGAATACACGACTCTGGCCGCTAGTCACACACCACCACTAGTAGTAGTAGTAGGTGTATGGCCCGGCGCCTCCTCGAAAACTGTCCGTTGCGAAAATTTTGTCGACAGTGGGTGAACGTGCACGCACACATTTCACACACATTATTAATAATGTCAGTCACCAAGTGTTGTAGAATACAAGATCGGAGGTTCGCCTCTGACTCGTTTCTCAAAACGCTCTAGTACACTACCCTGAACGGTGAATCACTTGGCTCGTGGGTCGATGAAGAACGCAGCTAATTGCGCGTCTTATTGTGAACTGCAGGATACATGAACATCGACATTTCGAACGCACATTGCGGTCCTTGGATACTGTTCCTGGACCATTCCTGGCTGAGGGTCGTTTCTATTTCCAAGACTGTCCGGTTCTCTAACGCACTGTCCGTGGCACTTTCGCGCTGAAAAACGCTCGTGGTGTGTGTGATGTGCGTTTGTGGGGAACGTCGGGACCAAATTGGAGGTTCGCTGTTTTTCGTCTCGACGAAAGATCCGTCCTCTTAAATCAAAAACTGTCGTTTGACTAAACGAACGAACGAACCGTGTTTTCGCTTGCGTTAACACACGCTAGAGAGAGGTGAGGTCGTCCTTACCGGCGTACAGACGAGATGATCGTCGTCGTCGTCGACGTCTCGAGACACTCGAGATGAGGCGATGTGACGGTCGTCAAGTTCGTCCGCGGAGAACACCGGTCGTCGTTTCCTAGAAAAAATATATATATTATATATGTATATGAAATTCTGAGGACGTCTGGCCGTGCGTGTACACCGTGTGTTTACGCGTTTGAGCGTTCCGCACCGCACACTCTCTTAACATATATATATACACATATATTTGATTCAGACCTCAGAGCAGGTGGGAGTACCCGCTGAATTTAAGCATATTACTAAGCGGTGGAAAAGAAACTAACCAGGATTCCCTTAGTAGCGGCGAGCGAACAGGGAAAAGCCCAGCACCGAATCCCGCGGCCGTCTTACGCGTTGTCGCCGGGAAATGTGGTGTTAGGGAGGATCCGTCATCCCGAGGTCGTACGGTGCGTCCAAGTCCTTCTTGAACGGGGCCACTACCCATAGAGGGTGCCAGGCCCGTAGCGATCGCCGTCGACAGCGGGAGGATCTCTCCTCAGAGTCGGGTTGCTTGAGAGTGCAGCCCTAAGTGGGTGGTAAACTCCATCTAAGGCTAAATATAACCACGAGACCGATAGCGAACAAGTACCGTGAGGGAAAGTTGAAAAGAACTTTGAAGAGAGAGTTCAATAGTACGTGAAACCGTTCAGGGGTAAACCTGAGAAACCCGAAAGGTCGAATGGGGAGATTCAGCGTGTCTCGTCTGCTCTGGAGTGTTGGGCGCTTGTGAGACGGTCACGGACCTCGGTCCGACGATCGCTCCGTCCTCTCTCTGTTTTCGGGGTGACGAACTCGTGCACTTCTCCCCTAGTAGGACGTCGCGACCCGTTGGGTGCAGGCCTAAGGATCGGGGTGGAGACCGAGTGGCGCCTTCGGGCCGTTTCCGTTCGGACCCCCGTCTCCCGGCCTGCTCGCCCGACGGTATAGCAGTGGCGCGGGGCCGCGATACTTAATTCGCGTCCGGCCCGTCGCAAGTGCTTGCGGATATCTGGTGGGCGTCTGGGGACTCGTGCCTCGACTCCGCCGGACCCGTTCGACTGCTGGCGACGGTGTCCTCGGACAGACTCCGTTTATACGCCCGTCGGCGACGCTTTAGCTTTGGGTACTTTCAGGACCCGTCTTGAAACACGGACCAAGGAGTCTAGCATGTTCGCGAGTCATTGGGACTTAGCGAAACCTAAAGGCGTAATGAAAGTGAAGGCCGTGCCTAGCGCGTGCCTAGGGAAGACGTGCGGGACTACGATCCCGCGCTGCACTCCCGGGGCGTCTCGTGCTCATTGCGAGCTGAGGCGCACCAAGAGCGTACATGCTGGGACCCGAAAGATGGTGAACTATGCCTGGTCAGGACGAAGTCAGGGGAAACCCTGATGGAGGTCCGTAGCGATTCTGACGTGCAAATCGATCGTCGGAACTGGGTATAGGGGCGAAAGACCAATCGAACTATCTAGTAGCTGGTTCCCTCCGAAGTTTCCCTCAGGATAGCTGGCGCTCCGGTGAGCGAGTCTCATCCGGTAAAGCGAATGATTAGAGGCATTGGGGTCGAAACGACCTCAACCTATTCTCAAACTTTAAATGGGTGAGATCTCCGGCTTGCTCAAACGATGAAGCCGCGAGATCGGATCAGAGTGCCAAGTGGGCCACTTTTGGTAAGCAGAACTGGCGCTGTGGGATGAACCAAACGTCGAGTTAAAGCGCCTAAATTAACGCTTATGGGATACCATGAAAGGTGTTGGTAACTTAAGACATTATTTATTTATGAAGCATTACATTATGTATAGCTTATTCTTAACTTAAAACTAACTTAAATCTACCCTCCCGCAGGTTAAAGAATAGGTAAAATAAATATCCCTCGTTTTTTAAATCTTTATTCCGCCCAGTACAAATTCCCCGTATAAAATATCCATAATAAAACACCCCCTCAATATATAGAATTTATTTCACCCTCTCCCGCAAAACACATAAATACATTAAAATCAATTTAGCCG
>CAXAKX010000726.1:12500-18039 GCA_963969525.1 Ontholestes murinus
GCGAAAAGCGAAATTTCGATCGACACGAAATAATTACGAAATTTTTACCACGGTTCGCATTTATTTCCGCTCGTCGATGTGTCCTTTCGTATCGCGTAAGCGAATTAACGCATATTATATTTTAATATTATAAAAATAATTTCGACAAGAAATAATTTCGAAACTTTTACCACGGTTCGCAATTAATTTCCGCTCGTCGATCTTTTTTCCTTACGTTTCCTGCGAGCGAGCGAACGAACGAATATTATATTATCGAATGATAAAAGAAATTTCGACAGTCATTCTGTACCGGTGTGGCGGTCGGTCGGTGTGCACGGTGCGAAAAGCGAAATTTCGATCGACACGAAATAATTACGAAATTTTTACCACGGTTCACATTTATTTCCGCTCGTCGATGTGTCCTTTCGTATCGCGTAAGCGAATTAACGAAAATTTTATTTTAATAAAATAAAAATAATTTCTGCCGTTATTCTGTACATGTGTACGAAAAATATATATGTGAGGCGGTCGGTCGGTGTGCACGATGCCAAAAGCGTTATTCGGTACGGGCGTGCGAAATAATTGTACGCGGCGGTCGGTCGGTGTGCACGATGCTAAAAGCGTTACTCGGTACCTGTGTGCGAAAAACCTAAAGTCGAACGTTTTGACTTCGGTCCGCTTTATTTCCACTCGCCGATCTGTCCTTTCGCATCGCGTAAGCGAATTAACGAAAATTTTATTTTAATAAAATAAAAATAATTTCTGCCGTTATTCCGTACCTATGTACGAAAAATATATATGTGAGGCGGTCGGTCGGTGTGCACGATGCCAAAAGCGTTATTCGGTACGGGCGTGCGAAATAATTGTACGCGGCGGTCGGTCGGTGTGCACGATGCTAAAAGCGTTATTCGGTACCTGTGTGCGAAAAACCTAAAGTCGAACGTTTTCACTTCGGTCCGCTTTATTTCCACTCGCCGATCTGTCCTTTCGCATCGCGTAAGCGAATTAACGAAAATTTTATTTTAATAAAATAAAAATAATTTCTGCCGTTATTCCGTACCTATGTACGAAAAATATATATGTGAGGCGGTCGGTCGGTGTGCACGATGCCAAGAGCGTTATTCGGTACGGGCGTGCGAAATAATTGTACGCGGCGGTCGGTCGGTGTGCACGATGCTAAAAGCGTTATTCGGTACCTGTGTGCGAAAAACCTAAAGTCGAACGTTTTGACTTCGGTCCGCTTTATTTCCACTCGCCGATCTGTCCTTTCGCATCGCGTAAGCGAATTAACGAAAATTTTATTTTAATAAAATAAAAATAATTTCTGCCGTTATTCCGTACCTATGTACGAAAAATATATATGTGAGGCGGTCGGTCGGTGTGCACGATGCCAAAAGCGTTATTCGGTACGGGCGTGCGAAATAATTGTACGCGGCGGTCGGTCGGTGTGCACGATGCTAAAGGCGTTATTCGGTACCTGTGTGCGAAAAACCTAAAAGTCGAACGTTTTCACTTCGGTCCGCTTTATTTCCACTCGCCGATCTGTCCTTTCGAATCGCGTAAGCGAATTAACGAAAATTTTATTTTAATAAAATAAAAATAATTTCTGCCGTTATTCCGTACCTATGTACGAAAAATATATATGTGAGGCGGTCGGTCGGTGTGCACGATGCCAAAAGCGTTATTCGGTACGGGCGTGCGAAATAATTGTACGCGGCGGTCGGTCGGTGTGCACGATGCTAAAAGCGTTATTCGGTACCTGGTGTGCGAAAAACCTAAAGTCGAACGTTTTCACTTCGGTCCGCTTTATTTCCACTCGCCGAATCTGTCCTTTCGCATCGCGTAAGCGAATTAACGAAAATTTTATTTTATTAAAATAAAAATAATTTCTGCCGTTATTCGGTACCTGTGTACGAAAAACATATATATGAGGCGGTCGGTCGGTGCGAATAAGCGAATTGACGAAAAATTTTATTTTAATATAATAAAAATAATTTCTGCCGTTATTCGGTACCTGTGTACGAAAAACATATATATGAGGCGGTCGGTCGGTGCGAATAAGCGAATTGACGAAAAATTTTATTTTAATAAAATAAAAATAATTTCTGCCGTTATTCCGTACCTATGTACGAAAAATATATATGTGAGGCGGTCGGTCGGTGTGCACGATGCCAAAAGCGTTATTCGGTACGGGCGTGCGAAATAATTGTACGCGGCGGTCGGTCGGTGTGCACGATGCTAAAAGCGTTATTCGGTACCTGTGTGCGAAAAACCTAAAGTCGAACGTTTTCACTTCGGTCCGCTTTATTTCCACTCGCCGATCTGTCCTTTCGCATCGTGTAAGCGAATTAACGAAAATTTTATTTTATGAAAATAAAAATAATTTCTGCCGTTATTCGGTACCTGTGTACGAAAAACATATATATGAGGCGGTCGGTCGGTGCGAATAAGCGAATTGACGAAAATTTTATTTTATTAAAATAAAAATAATTTCTGCCGTTATTCGGTACCTATGTACGAAAAATATATATGTGAGGCGGTCGGTCGGTGTGCACGATGCCAAAAGCGTTATTCGGTACGGGCGTGCGAAATAATTGTACGCGGCGGTCGGTCGGTGTGCACGATGCTAAAAGCGTTATTCGGTACCTGTGTGCGAAAAACCTAAAGTCGAACGTTTTCACTTCGGTCCGCTTTATTTCCACTCGCCGATCTGTCCTTTCGCATCGTGTAAGCGAATTAACGAAAATTTTATTTTATTAAAATAAAAATAATTTCTGCCGTTATTCGGTACCTGTGTACGAAAAACATATATATGAGGCGGTCGGTCGGTGCGAATAAGCGAATTGACGAAAATTTTATTTTATTAAAATAAAAATAATTTCTGCCGTTATTCGGTACCTGTGTACGAAAAACATATATATGAGGCGGTCGGTCGGTGCGAATAAGCGAATTGACGAAAATTTTATTTTATTAAAATAAAAATAATTTCTGCCGTTATTCGGTACCTGTGTACGAAAAACATATATATTAGGCGGTCGGTCGGTGCGAATAAGCGAATTGACGAAAATTTTATTTTAATATAATAAAAATAATTTCTGCCGTTATTCGGTACCTGTGTACGAAAAACATATATATGAGGCGGTCGGTCGGTGTGCACGATGCTAAAAGCGTTATTCGGTACGGGCGGGCGAAAAACTTATATGCGGCGGTCGGTCGGTGTGCACGATGCCGAGAGCGTTATTCGGTACCTGTGTGCGAGAGACATATATATATGGTGGTGCACGGTGCGATGAGCGAATTTTCATTTTACGCAAATAAAGTCGAGTATTACGCTTCGTTTCGTCTTGTTTCACACACAAATGATATTTTCGGGCAGTGCTAAGTGGAAAAATAAAAATAAAATTTCTCGCCGTTATTCTGTACAAATATGCATCAAACAGCTGTATGGGCGGTGCAGGTCGAAAGCGTTATTCGGTACCGGTGTGCGAAAAACCTAATGTCGAACGTTTTAACTTCGGTCCGCTTTATTTCCACTCGCCGATGTGTCCTTTCGTATCGAGTAAGCGAATTAACGAAAATTTTATTTTAATAAAATAAAAATAATTTCTGCCGTTATTCGATACCTATGTACGAGAAACATATATATGAGGCGGTCGGTCGGTCGGTCGGTCGGCGCGCACGATGCTAAAAGCGTTATTCGGTACGGGCGTGCGAAAAAGTTAAATGCGGCGGTCGGTCGGTGCGCACGATGCCGAAAGCGTTATTCGGTACCTGTGTGCGAGAGACATATATATGGTGGTGCACGGTGCGATGAGCGAATTTTCGATTTACGCAAATAAAGTCGAGTATTACGCTTCGTTTCGTCTTGTTTCACACACAAATGATATTTTCGGGCAGCGCTAGGTGGAAAAATAAAAATTTAATTTCTCGCCGTTATTCTGTACAAATATGCATCAAACAGCTATATGGGTGGTGCAGGTCGTTCGGGTGAAAAGTGGAAGATTGAAAAAGAACGACCAGGCGAGCAGTATATGTATATATATCGCAAAGAAACGCCGAAATAAATATCCTTTTGGCTTTAATAAACCGTCGCATGGGTAAAATAAAATTTTTAACAAATTTTTGCCCTATGCGACGGACAGAGAGACGAACGACGAACAACGGCGGGCGACGACACACGGCAACGGGCGACGACACAACAACCAGTGTAGTGTAATGCCTTTATATACGTTACGTGTAATAAGTCGGCCGGCGTGTTTTTAGTTTTTATCTCTTGTGGGGGAACGCGAGGTCTCAGTGTGTTCACCAAGCTGCTACTTCTCTAGTATTATATATAATATATAATAAGAAGATGTGTGTGGTTTTGCGTGTTCGGTGTGCCTCATATAATCGTTCCCCATCATATTAAAACACATAAAATATCATCATCGTCTGTTGAAAATGAAATCACGGCCTCACGTGTCTGGACAGTTCGATGTATTTAATATAAAACGACGACGAACCGGAGAGACGAACGACGAACAACGGCGGGCGACGACACACGGCAACGGGCGACGACACAACAACCAGTGTAGTGTAATGCCATTATATACGTTACGTGTAATAAGTCGGCCGGCGTGTTTTTAGTTTTTATCTCTTGTGGGGGAACGCGAGGTCTCAGTGTGTTCACCAAGCTGCTACTTCTCTAGTATTATATATAATATATAATAAGAAGATGTGTGTGGTTTTGCGTGTTCGGTGTGCCTCATATAATCGTTCCCCATCATATTAATACACATAAAATATCATCATCGTCTGTTGAAAATAAAATCACGGCCTCACGTGTCTGGACAGTTCGATGTATTTAATAAAACGACGACGAACCGGAGAGACGAACGACGAACAACGGCGGGCGACGACACACGGCAACGGGCGACACAACAACACCAGTGTAGTAGTGTAATGCCATTATATACGTTACGTGTAATAAGTCGGCCGGCGTGTTTTTAGTTTTTATCTCTTGTGGGGGAACGCGAGGTCTCAGTGTGTTCACCAAGCTGCTACTTCTCTAGTATTATATATAATATATAATAAGAAGATGTGTGTGGTTTTGCGTGTTCGGTGTGCCTCATATAATCGTTCCCCATCATATTAATACACATAAAATATCATCATCGTCTGTTGAAAATAAAATCACGGCCTCACGTGTCTGGACAGTTCGATGTATTTAATAAAACGACGACGAAACCGGAGAGACGAACGAGGAACAACGGCGGGCGACGACACACGGCAACGGGCGACACAACAACACCAGTGTAGTAGTGTAATGCCATTATATACGTTACGTGTAATAAGTCGGCCGGCGTGTTTTTAGTTTTATCTCTTGTTTGGGGGAACGCCGAGGTCTCAGTGTTGCACCAATCTGCTACTCTATTATAATATATAATAAGATGTGTGTGGTTTGTGTGTCGGTTGTGCCTCATACAAAAATCGTTCCCCGTATTTTACTACATATATAAATATATATCATCATCGTGTTATTATCGTCTGTTGAAAATAAAAATCACGGCCTCGCCGTGTC
>CAXAKX010000727.1:0-15329 GCA_963969525.1 Ontholestes murinus
CTGGATGTAGATCAAATAGTAGTTCTGTGTTTAGAACCTTGAGATAAGTAAGGATTATGTCTCTTCTCCGGAACCAAAATTTGGATTCTTCTTTTATCCGTAGTTTCTCTGCTGCTGGTTTAGCTTTTTTCCGGGCAATAGTATTAATGTTAATATTGACACATACATAGTTGGGTAAAATATTGTATTTGAGGCATGTATGGGATGTCGGGATGAAAAACCGTTCAGCGTTAACTGTGCGGGCTTAAATGTGAAAAGCAAACGCTGATATTAATAAATAAACGGTGTTTGGGAAGTAGGGATGAATATTAAAGTTCTATAGAACATACAAAATTTATTAAAAATGTAATATCTCCCATTTATATATGAACAATTATATCCTCCATATGACCATCCAAAGCCGCGCGGTAACGAGCAATGCGTTCATTGAAGGTCTAGATTACGCGTTCGCAAACATCTGGTGTGATGATATTAATAACCCTTTGAATTTCATTTCAATTGGGAGTATAGTTTGTGGTTTGTTCATGTATAATTATGATTGTACAAATCCCCATAAAAAAGTCACAAGGCGTAAAATCTCAGGAAGAAAATTATTCGGTTTGTTTGTTGTTATTGTTCTTCGCTTGTCAAGCCAAGACCCACTGAACAAGTAGATGTCTATTTCTATGATCTGGAGGCTTCAACTCATGTGTAAGTTAAATCTTGTACGTATGCATTTTCAGACCTTGAAACATTTAGTTGTTGGGATTGTCGGAAACACGATTTTCTAGGGCTACGGTCACATTATCACACTCGGCAGTAATGTGTTCGTGTGTTTGAACAGAACGCGGTCGTCCTATTTTCTTAACATTTGCGACAGAACCCGTGGTCTCAAACTTCCGGATGAACTTTCGAATTGAGGATTCGGTTGCAGCAGCGTTACGTCTGAGTGTCACACGCAATTTACGAACGGTTTTCGTAATAATTTCTTATCACTTGGATACGTTGCTTAGTTGTCATCTGTTCAATGACATAAATAAACATCAAACTTCAATGCTCACCACACAAAACTATCAGGTTGCTAATGGGAAGGATAGCAAATAACAAAAATGAAACAATCACGACTGCCAAACGCCATACGACAAAATAGCGCCAAATTCAAATTCGTCCTTACTTTCTGAACACCCTATATTATTAAACTAACATAAATATTAGGGTGTGAAATTTTTATATACAGGGTACCCGTTAATGTGAAGAAATAGCTGGATCACACATTCCTGGGGTCAAAATATATAGCTTTAACACAACATATGTGAAACGAAAAGTTTACCGTTAAGCCGGAATTAGTCCTCAAAGTTTCAAAAAATGTTATTTCTGTTGTTAATAGAATTTGAATGCTTAATTCGATTTAAATAAAATTCTTTACTAATGATTATCATAATATAACATATCATTTCAGTTATTATGGCTATTATTGATTGAGAAGAAGTATAAAAACAGTAGTATCACCAATAAAAAATTAATTTAATCAAAAAAAAAACTAAAAATACTTTTTGAAAGACTATTTAATTTAACTAATGAGTTGTCTTTTAACAATATACGATATCTTATACGGTTTCCCACAAAAAAAGTAAAATATAATTTTTAATATAACAAAATCTAGTATTCTATCGAATAGAAAATATATGATTTTCGTAGCTGTCTTTCTTAAGAAAATGTAAATTATGTCTAAGAATAATAATCGTGTGTCTTCTGTTAATTAATTGTAAACTTTATTATGGGACTTAGATATTGAAATTTAGAGCAAACAGATTGCTTCTTACTTTCCCTATATACGAAGAAGGGGAAGTATTGTGATCGTGATTTTTTTGATTTTTTTTTTTGCGGAAGTTTCCGTTTTGAGGTCCACTGAGTCCATTGCACTGATTTCTGGAAAAAAAATTGTGTCTGTGTGTGTGTGTGTCTGTCTGTCTGTCTGTCGGTGGGTGCTGTATCTCAAAAAGGAATGTTCCGATTGAGATGAAACTTTAAACTTAAGGTTTTATCATTAAAAACTAGAACTGAAAAGGGAATGAGAAGATAAACAAGTTTTATTTAAACATATTTTTCATAAAATTTTTAACTTTCGAGAAAGTACTGCCATGTACTAATAAACTATAGGAGTTACATGAAATTTATGTCAGAAATAATTGTACAGAATTGGAGAGTGAACAAATTAATAAGAATAGCCTTTTTGGGTATACCTCATAGTTTTCGAGAAAAATATAGGGAAAGTACTTTGAAGTTTTTGGGTTTTTTCTCATGTTGTTGCATTTTGGTAAATCTCGACGTTTCGGCGGCGACATCTCATTCGCCATCTTCAGGAATTTTAAGTTATATAGTTAAACTTCATAACTTAAAACTCCTGAAGATAGCGAATGAGATGTCGCCGACACGTCGAGGCTTACCAAATCCAACAACACGAGAAAACCCGTGAAAACCTTATATATATATATATATATCACTGCTGCACATATGTATTCAAAAATAAACACTCGCAAGCTTAATGATTTCTCGGTGCCACCGCACAGTTCAACGTTATATGAGGGTAGTACATATTACGTTTATTTGACTCTATTTAATAAGTTACCAGCAATTCGTAAGCGGACAGCAACTTTTAAAATGTTCAAAGCATATTCCAACAAATTCACACAGATAAGGCATACTATTCAGTTGTGGAATATTTAAATGTCGCATTTTTAAATTAAGCTTTAATGTTGTAATTTTTATATTAAGTATTTAATTACTGATACAGAAATTAAGTTTTAAAAATATTTGTTTTTGTATTATGATCCTTTTCTTGACATTTATAACACATGATTACCATGTTTTATTGCAAATTAAGTAATTAAGGAAATTAGGCTTTATTATTATTTCACTGAGTGAAACAATATGTTAATAATAGGTCGTTGATTTATTTTGATTTATTTTTCATCTTAATATCCGCCTAGCACTGGGCCATTATCAAGAATAATGTATAAACGCAAGTTTAACCTATTATATAAACCTGTTAAATTTTGCGCTAAATTATAAAATGTAATATACACATTTTATAATTTAGCATTTTATAATTATCCTCATAAAGTCGAATAATATACATTTTTATTACCAAACTATACATATTTACATTTAAATAATCAATAATGGATGATGTGTTAGTGAGTTAGTTCGTCAAAAGGCTATCGACCAGAGGTCTTTCTGCTTTGTTTTGTCCTGTCATTTGGGGTCAGTCGTTAATGCGAAGATGGATAAAACGATGAGATGAAATCAAATTGTTGAATTAGAATTTTTAAATTTGGGGTTTAAACTAGCATTTCTAGGAATGCAATGTAAGGATAACATGTGAAAGTTGAAAGGATTTTTGGAGAATGTTACTGATAGGAATCAAAGGCGTTCTAGAATGAGGATAACTAAAGTGGTATCATAGAGGAACTGGTTAGAAGGATTGTGTTAAGAATTAAGAGGATGGCGGAGTTTTGTTAGGGATGCTTGCTCGCTAACTTCAATATTGCGTGAGGTTGGATTGCTGGGATTGGGATAGAGGGCACAACCATAGTCCAGTAATGGACGGCAAATCATTTGTATATTTTGACTGCTGTTTTGATAGTAATACCATCGTTTCTGTATGTTAAACATCTAAATTATTTTTCCATGGATGTTATTTTGCTTTTAATTATAGCTGTGTGTTTTTGAAATTAATTTTAAGGTGTATAGTTATGCCTAGGTATTTAATGGAAGATAATAATTTGGGAAATTGAAATATTGTAAGGGAAATTATTGGTGCGATGGTATGAAATTAGAAGCTATGATTTGTGAGGATTAATTTTAATACGCCATTTTGCAAAGCAGCATAAAGACGATTTTCTAGCTAAATTGAATAAGTATTTAGTCAAATTTTCTATACTATTATAAATGCATATTAGAATGTGTTAATAACAAAAGAAATTTTAATAAATTTAAAAATACGAAAACATTTCGTGAATCTACAACAATGAGTCTTACTAAGACTACAAAACAAATTAATTTGAAACAACTACTTCTCTAGCTAATACTTCGACAGACATTGAATAATACAAATTAATTTGCGTGTTACAAATAGTACAACTATCAAAGCAACACTAATTTGAATGAAATTATTTCTGTTGAATAAACTAATAAATTATAAAATGTACTTTAGATTGTTTAAATGTAACTATAACATGAAAAATTATGAAATAATAGTTTATTCAACAGAAATAATTTCATTCAAATTAGATAGAGAAGTAGTTGTTTCAAATTAATTTGTTTTGTAGTCTTAGTAAGACTCATTGTTGTAGATTCACGAAATGTTTTCGTATTTTTAAATTTATTATTTAATTTTCTACAACGAACTAAAGGATTTTAATACATTTTAAAGAAATTTTAAATTATTCGAGTTTGGTACTTGAACTTTGAGAGGGACTAAAGTTTAAAAATATATCAGACCTAAGAAGAATAAATTATAGGTTTATAATAATAATCTTACAGCTTTTAGGCATATAATTTATTTAACTAGATATTAATTTTATCATATAAAATATAATATTTAATCTTTGTTAAATATTCATGCTAAAAATGTGACGGACTTAATCTTACAAAAATAAATAATACTATTAGATGTTTTCTAAGTTACATAAGTACTAGAAACATTTCTACTATATTTTATATTTTCATAACATTCGATACTGTAATCATATAAGTAGAATCCAGGCAATATAAATAGAATGAAAGTGATCGATGTGCCGTTACAAAAATCGTACTTCAATCTCACAGAGAATGTTTCATTTATTTCTCGTCAGAAAACTCTCTTTTGCAATCTCATTCCGTCTAAATAGGTGTGATTTGGTCGCCTTATACACATCGTGGAATACCTATATCATGAGTAGGATTCATTCTGTAATTACATAATCAAGAAGTTTAACCCAGTTGTCAAAGTTATCATGAAAGTGGTTACAACTGTTTTAGTTAATTGTATATATTGTTACACCATTTATATTTATTTTAATATGTATGGTTCTTTTACATTTCAGTGTTATATTATTTATTTATAGATACTTACAAAGCAACAATTTTCCGACAATATCATACTGGCTATTAAATTTGCAATATGTACACATACAACGGATACCTAATAATTGTTTGTTTTTCAAGATATGTAGAACACGCAGATAATTGTAAAAGGCAATATTTATCAAACTAATGACATTCTACAGGTACTATGTATGTTTTTCTGCCCCCAAGACTCAAATTTTAAGTAATACAACCCTATAAGAAAGGAACTAATGATTATTTTAATAAAGATATAAACTTCTAATATATATTTTTATATAGTTTGCTTAGCTTTGAACTTTATATTTTTATATAGCAAATTATCTACCCCTGCCATCATTCAACACAGAAAAGAATTTAAAAATTAACTAATAATTACAAAAATCACGAACACATTTCATAAGTCTACAACAAGTAAGTCTTATTAAGACTACAAAAATCACTTATTAAAACAACTACTTGTAAATTTACGAAATGTGTTCGTGTTTTGGGTAATTAGTAGTTAATTTTCTACAACGTAAACACCTTGCTATCTGTAACACGCAAATTACTTTTTTATCATTCGATGTCTGTCGAGGTATTAGCCAGAGAAGTAATTATTTCGATAAGTGATTTATTTTTAGTCTTAATAAGGCTCATTTGTTGTAGATTTACGAAATATGTTCATGGTTTTTTTTTCTAATTATTAGAAAGAATTTAGTTTAATTTTTTTAAATTGCACAATCCTTGATATACAAGGAAAATATTATTGAAACAGGCACTTAAAACACAGAGTTAAGTTTAAGTATTTTCAAGATCATTTTATTCTATAGCCAACTGATAATTTTTAAATTATTAAAGAAAGAAAAAGAAAAACTGTGTCATTTATTTGAAAATAGGGTTGGTAATTATCAGTTGGCTATAGCATAAAATGATCTCCGTGACGTCTAAATATCTATATTTTAAGATGGGACTTCACTAGCCTCGTTTCTGTAAGTGTTAATTATTGTGATTATAATTATAATGTGTATTGCATACCTTAAGAGATTTAGTTGTATATATATACTACTAAATCTCTTAAATATATGTTTACCATTTATACTAATAAATAAAAAGACTCATAATTCAGTAAATATACCCATAGATTGTGATTATTATGATAAATACAATAATTATCTATTATACTTATATCAACCGTTACCACATAATAAAAATCATAAGAAGCATTGAGATATTACAATTGTAATTACATTTTAATTTAAATTGTGTTAAATCGAAAATAAATATATTAGTAGTGATATTTGAGTTTCAATTTTTATTTACGGAATTAACTTTTACAAAATAATATTTCATTATCATTATATAAATAATTTAAAATTCGTATGTTTTTGAGTAATACAATTAATAAAAATAACTTGTTAGTCTTTTAAATTGATTATAGTTACAATTAATTACATACACATAATGCGAAAGTTGGCATACCATTTTAAAATATACTAGTTAATTCTAATTTTATTGATTTTATTTGCAGAGAATCATTATACTGAAATAAAATTTTTAAACATCTTACATATTTAGAGAAACATTTATTTCAGTCGTTCGTGTCACATATGTTAAATATATTCGCTATATTTTTAGTATTCTTATAAAAAAATGGCTGAATTATGGTTCAAAATTCCAGGGCTATAATAACAATATAATAAATATATGTGAAGTAAATAAACTAAATTTGTGCACACCTCACCCAAACAGAAATTCGATTGAACAAATATTTACGTCTTTAGGATATATTATCTCTTTATAAACATGTTAAACATATAAGCAAATGAAATTTAACACACTCGAAGACATGGCGATAAAATGGTAGACACTACTTAAATAATCGCCCTTCGAGGGTAATTAAAACAGATAATTATTTATAGAATAATATTAATTATACACTAAAATATGCCTAGTTAGATGTAATCTAATGGGAATGATTTAGGTTATTGCACAATATGTACTATTTGGCATTTATATGATGAATGACAGGCATTTGAAGAGAAAATCCGCCAGTTAAAGTAAAAAAACTTGGCTCCCTCATTCCTAAACTTATTTTTTATGGTGTGAGTTGTTATTTTGACAAGTAAATGATTACTTTTGTCGAATAACTAATTAAAAACAATTGAGTAAAGAAATTAAAAGAAAAACTTCATATTTAATTAAAAGATTGGTAAAATATTTATCTTGATCAAGCGAGATCATTTTAAAATAATGAAGCATATGCAAAAATTATGTTAGAATTTATAAACATTTTCTATAGAAAAATACCTGATTTATTTCATTAAAGATGCTACTCCACATTAATGAGTTTTAAATGAAAAAAAGTCTAAATGTACATAAAGTTTCTTTACTACTTTCCTTGTGTGAAATAGGGACAAGTGTTGCAAGTGTTACAATTTTTGAAACACATTTTTAAGGTCATTATCAAATGTTGAATGGCCTGCAAAGGTCGAAACTATAGTTGTGTCAAAATTGATAATATATTGTAAACTTTGTTTGTGTATATTATACAATAAATAGTGGTATAAAAACTTAAAAATTATTTTCATTTAACCTTTTTTAAAATGAACTACCACAAAGTAACGGTCGCTACCATCATTTTTATTAGAGCCGTTAAGTTGTATGTAAATATTGTATTAAAAATAAAAATATTTTTACAAGGTTTGCCCAAAGATGCTTAAGGTACAATTTATAATACAAAATAATTTGTATTTTGTGTGAAATTTATACTTAGTCGTCTTTTGTCAAGTGTTCTTCCTAAAAAATCACAGTCAACCACTTGTATATACCGCTGTTAATTACTTCTTTATTCGTAAAATAATTTGCGTAAATTAATCTAAATAAGAGCATGACACTCATTTTAGATATGTTTTTTGAGTTTTTTTTAGTTGCTCAAATAATTATGATTACATATGGGTTTTTACAGGAGTCATCGGAGACAGATGAAACCATAGCTCTAAACATAGGTACATCAAGTTTATGTTTGAAGCACTTATTGCCTGAATAGAAAAACCTGCTAGCTTCTTTTATAATCACTTGATAATGCTGTAACAAGCGAAATTAATCGAGTAAATATTTAAAAACAAAATAGTGAAACAAACAATTTTTTAAGGATATCAGCTTTGAAGGACCGCTTCAAGGTTGAAAGACCACGGCTAGATAGACGTTGAACAGAAAAAAATAAACAATTTTTAGTCATAATTTTCCCTCTATTAGTTACATTAATGTTATTTTAATTTTTCTGTAATTGAAGATGTTTATTACTATTATTACGACTCATAAATTTAAACACCATTATTTCTAGATCGATGCACATCCAGTAAACAAAAACTACTTTAGTAGCATAGCAGTGTTGTTATTTAAAATTCCATTGACATTAAAGGCACCAATTATAATATTCATTCATGTTTAACTAACGATTCGATGCATCTTTATACAATTGTGCACGAAGCAGATATTCGAAACGAACGCAAATTGGATGTCTTTGTAAATAAATACCTTATGTTAGGACATTAATTAATCGAACGAAATAGAATGAAGCAAATTAAAAGTATTGATTTCTTTTATCCTTGCATCTTTGAAACTTTCTAAACTGCAAGAGATTTAAAGTCAATTAAACTTAAAATTAAAGAAATCTTTCCTTATAATAAAAAGATAATATAATAATAATAATAATAATTTATTTCCCAACAGAAAATATACATCTCTAATAACAGGGAAAACATAAAAATAAGATTTAAATTTGAATTGAAAGAACATACATAAATTAAAATTAATATTCAAAATACAATAGAAAATAATTACATGGCCTAGTTTTAAAACTAAAAGTGTGATACAAACAATTTCTAATATAATTTAATAATAGAATCAACAAAGTTATTAAAATTACAGTGAAAGATATCAACCGAATGTTGAATGTTATTATATAAACGCTTCATGGTATTTAAAGGTGAGTAAAAATATACGTTAGTTTTACTTCTATTAGCTTAGAAAGTGGAAGCATTTCTACTTGAAACTCTGGATACATATAAATTTATTTGCATTAGTAGATTTGAATCATCTATACCGCGGTGAATAATGTGATATAAACACTTTAATAAAATTATTTCTCGTCTTGCATCTAATGACTTCATTTCAAAAATACACAATAGGTCATTAAAACTCAAGGTGTTATCTGGATACATTGTTTATGTTTTATAAGTATTTAACAAATAATTTCTGTACACGTTGAATAGACTGCTTATGTATTATATAATTAGGGGACCACACGGCTGCACAATATTCTAATTTAGCACGCACAAAAGATATATACAGTTTTTTAATTGTGTAAATGTCACGGAATGGTTCACAAATGCGCCTAATAAATCCTAACATTTTTATAGCTTCCGTTTTTACAGCTTGAATATGGGACACAAATGTTAATTCTGTGTCAAATATGACACCTAAGTCTTTTACATCTACAACTTCTTGTAATATGGTGTTGTCTAAGCTGTAATTATATTTAATACAGCTTGCCGTTCTAAAAAAGGACATAAATTTACACTTAGCTATATTAAGAGGAAGCATGTTATTAATACTCCACACAAGTAGGTGACATTTAAGTCACTCTGTAATATCTGGCAATCATCTATTTATAGTTATTATATTCGACATATTGTATTCTCTTTGATAGATATGATTTCATTAAGGTTATTAGGCTATTACTGAAACCCCACATTTTAAGTTTATGCAACAATAAGTTGTGATTTATTGTGTCAAATGCCTTGCTAAAATCTGTGTGGATGGTATCTACTTGTAAACGTTGATCGAGCTGATAAGATTCAGTAAAATTTATTAAATTCGTTTGCGTGGAACGATTCTTCATAAATCCATGCTGTTTTGTTGTGATGTGGGCTTTAACATGATTATATATTTTATCAGCCATAATAATTTCAAAGATTTTAGCAAAATTATTTAAAATGCAAATGGCACGGTAGTTTTTAATATTATTTTTACACCCTGTCTTATGCACTGGTGATACACGTGTAGTTTTCCATATACTGGGAAAATGTGTTAAGCTTAGTATGAGATTAAATATGTGCATTAATGGTTTGATGAAACTCAGAGTACAGTCACGAACAATAAAGGAAGGGATTTTATCAGTGCCAGATGTAAATTTATTACCAAGCCGCTTTTAAGCTTTTAATATATCCGTTTCATTGATAGAACTTATATTTAGACTATTGTTATAGTTTAAGTTAACATTAGTTGCATATGATAAATTTGAAGCGCAGGTATAAACAGACGAGAAATATATTTGGAAAGTGTTCACTATATCATAGGGATCATTAATGATTGTACCATCATAGTCCATAATACCAGGTATACGCGTCTGACGTTTCTTAAAATTTACATAATTCCATAAATTCTTGGAGTTGCAACGTACTGAATATTCAGCATTTCGAATAAAGATTTCTTGATCTCTCTTTATGTATGCTCTAACATCGCGACGAAGTTGAGCAACTCTATTTTTATAAAGGGTTAATTTATCTTTCTTAAGTAATTTTCTGTAGTACTCTTTTTTACTTATTAGCCGTTTCGTTTCATTGCTGAACCAACAAGGATATTTAAAATTATTACATTTAGGCTTTTGACGCGGTACACAGTCATCAAGTATAGTATAAATTTTACTGTAAAACATATCACAACATAAATTAACATCACTATTAATTTTGATTATATCAGACCAATCACAATCAAATAATTTTTTATTTTTGGCTTTTCGAAAATTATATGATAGCGAAGAAGTATTAGCTACCATATTCGGCTGGTTATCAACAATAAATTCAAAAGAAATGCTAAGAGGTGGGTGATGATTCTCGACTTTGGAAATAGGCAAGTCATCGAAGAAATTATAATTAATATTATTAGTAGTTCAAATTATGTCCAGTAATCTATTATTAGCATTTAATTTAGTATTTTGTTGAACAATATTATGTAAATTTATTAAATTATTTAGTTAGGATTAATTTACGATCATTCATATCGATTCCAACGGGTTTGTGATAATTCGGAATATTAAAGTCCCCGCAGATAATAATTGAATTATATTGGCTACAGACACGATCCAATATATTAAATAATGTAATATATGTATCAATGGGTTCAGAAGGTGCGATATATAAGCAAACTGTAGACCTAATTAAAACCTTCACAATAATTATTTCTACATTAATTCCTAATGTGATGTTATCCGTTGAACTAGTAAGATTATTTCTAACCGCTATCATAACCCCTCCGCCTCTCCTGCCTATTCTATCACACGTATATAAATTATACATGTCTGGTATTAGTTCTGAATCATTAACATCATCTCTCAGCCAGGTTTCAGTAAACATAAGTATATCATAACTGCTACCAAGAACGTTGTTATAGAATAAGTTAGTTTTAGTTAAAAGTCCTCTAACATTCTGATAATAAATATTAATATCACTTGAACTCTGTTGGGAACTGTTTAGTTTTCCGTCACTATTTTCAATGATCCTCTTATATATTTCAATTTGATATTCGCCTCTCCACCGTCGACACGCTTCTTAAATTCCATTCTAATTACGTTTTCTTCTTCCAGTTGTAGAGGAGTACGATCATTTTTAATAATTATTTTTTTGAAATTTTCAATAGATTTTAAACGTTGCGAGCCGCGAAGAATTTTCCTCGCATCATTCTCACACTTGAAAATAACTTTAATTGGCCTTGATTTACCGTTGGATTTAGATCCTAGGCGAATTATATGTGTAGGTGGTTCACAATCATTGCAAATGGTTGATAGAAAATTATTTACAACATCGTTACCATTTTCTTCATGCACATTAAATAAAATTATGTTATTTGTCCTCTTGCTTCTTTCCATAATTTCGTGAGATACACGATCAATATTCATTTTATTTTCACTTATTATCTTATTATTAGATGTTAGTTTTAACAAATCATTACGTAAACAAACATTCTCCTTCTCCAGTGCAGTGACTTTCTCGTTAACAGCATCAAATTTTTTAGTTAAATCAGAAAGAAACGTCTGCATTTGAATTTTAAATTCATTAAACTTGAGGTCGATTAAAGATGTGAGCTCACATGTATCGTCTGTATTAGTGATCGTAGATGTTATGTTACTACGATCACCGATTTTGCATGTAACACTGCAAAACCATTTCGCAACTTTTCTATCTCTATCACGATAAGATTTTAATTCGTCTTCGCTAATTTTAATACAATTCCCATGAAACCATTGCGAACAACTGCCGTTGCATTTTAAAGCAGTGTGTAATAAGTTAGGACGTAATACTGCATTACAAATCGCGCAATTGGGGAACATAATTAATTAATATAGGCAATGGATGGACAATAAACAAATCTTCACACTACTCGGCCCGTCGTAGTGACTAATAATCAAAACACAAGATAGCAGGTGAACAATAGGCCACGGACGGGGTCACACAAGAGAGACAGAGGTGAAGTAGAAAAGGATAAATTTCTTTATCGTAATTTTTGTATGATAGATATCCAATATGCACACGATGCGACTTAATTATACCACAAAATCTCAATTATTCATTGAGATTTTCAAATCTACTTTAGGTCAATTCTATGTGGTGATATACACAAAATGTACTTACAGTAAATCCACTAATTAATCACAATGCTTTGCCACATAAAAATAATATTTAATAGAGAGCTGACATGCACGTGTCTTTCACATTCACTGTGATGTTAAAATAACAATCGTACTTATTTATATCTAAAGGGATTATTGGGAAATAATTTACTAAGAGATTTGTTAAAATTTTTTTAATCTAACAAGGGATTGTTTAAGTCAAATGTAAGTTATCTGTTTTTTGTTTCTTTTTTTTTTCATTTCGATTGATTACAACAAATTTAATTCGTATTTTGATTAATCTTTCAGTAGATTTGAATTATTTCTCGAAAATGTATGGCCTGTGGTTATAGCGTGGTGAGCTAATGCTGATTTTTACTTTCCCTATATAGTATATACAGGGTGACTGACGAAAAACCTTTGGTGCTGTATCTCGCTTATTTTTTATCCGATTTTAATAAATAAAACATCAAATTAAATCATTTTTAAAAGACTTTAATATGAACTGAACTGATATTTTTTCTTGCATCCAGTTTTTGACAAAAGACGATCAACTTTTTTTTTAAATTACACTGTATATATATTTTGTATTGATCCGCAAGGAGATTTTTTCTGAATATAAAATTGTAAACAATTTTTTCTATACATAAAACTAAAGTCGAGAAATTGAGGATTTTTTGAAAAAAATAATAAATCAAGTATCCATAGTAAACAATATACCGAGCCTATTTTAAATGTCAAAAGTGACAGTGTCAACCATTTATACAATACTGCAACGATTTTAAATAATTTCATAATTAAAATGTTGCAAGATTTCAAACACAGTACTACTATTGTACTAGAATTAGGGGAATTAGGAATTATAGGAGAAGTATTGTTTTTGTGATTTTTTTTGAATATTTTTTTTGCGGAAATATCCGCTTTGAGGTCCCCTAAATCCATTTCTCTGATTTCTGGAAAAATAAAATGGTGATGTGGCCATCATAGTACTTTCCTTATATTTTTCTCGCAAACTAAGAGGTTTACACAAAAAGGCTATTCTTAGTAATTTGTTCATTTTAGAATTCGCTACAATTATTTGTTAAATAAATTTTATGTAGCTCTAATAGTTTAGTTGCAATTGGCAAAAATGTCAAAATTTTCAATATTTTTTTTTTCGAAAGTTAAGAATTTTATGAAAAATATATTTTGACAAAATTTGTTCAGTTTCTCATTCCTTTTGACTTTTGTTTGAAAAGTTTTGTAATACTTTAAATATTAAAAAAATATCAGAAAAAATGCCTCGAGTAAACACACCGACGGTTTATGAATGTTTACAAAAAGGTTTTCAGTTCCACTTTATAACGATAAAACCTGAAGTTTAAAGTTTCATCTCAATAGGATCATTCGTATTTAAGATAAAATAAAATTAAAATAATCATATGCTGTGGGAGTTTATGATGTATAAGGTATTATGGTAGCTCTGTATAGAAAACTACAATTGCTATTCGGCTTTTGTAATATTTTATTTGAAATTAAGAGAGAATGTTAACAGTATCATAGTCTACCATCTTCATACAGAAATACGACTCATTTAACGTTTATATTGCTCGATGCATCATTAACAATTTCAAAGAAAAAATTTCAATTTAAAAAATGCCAATTTGCTTCGGTACATTTCGACTGAGCGTTTGAGAAACATTCTCTATGCACGTCGGCGGCAAACATCACGCAGTCCCTTTTATAATTACACCCTAGCTTCTCGTTTTCCTCCTAAAACCAATTATATTATTTGAATCTTTGTAATTTTAATTAGAAGAAAATAATATAATATTTTATCTATTAATTTGTATAATATAAAACAGGAATAATATTTAATTTATTAATAATTAGAGTAAGTTAGATTTTAATTATTAAACCCAACTATTAAAGCTTAATTTATCAAAAATACCAATTACTTATATAGTAAAACTAATCACTATATAAATTTGAATTGATGATTTGCGTCTGACAAAGCTATTATCTCTAAACTAATTATTAGCTACGAGTTAAGTTAATGAAGGTAATAATAAATATTTACGCCTGAGAAAAAATTAAAATTTCGGAAAATAAATTTGTAATAAATAATAAGAGTAATTTTCTTCGTCTAATTTAAATAAATAAATATTTATACTGAATAGAACATAGAAATTAATTAACCTTTTAAGTTGATAACATTTTATTTACAGATGTATCTGCTTGTATTAAAACACATTTGGCATCTTTAATATTTGAATCTATTTGTATTTTCAATTATAGTCATTCTCGAAACGCTAGTTCAAAATAAGTCAATATCATTTTATCTATTGCATATATCCACAAATAACATGTACTGAGGTTTAGACACGTTATATTATTATATAAAGAATGCAGCTAACTAACAATTTCAATTGTCGATAAAGTATATGAATAAGCTAAAATATTTTTGTGATATTAGTGCCATCTGTTGTCTAAACGGTGCGCTACGCTGATGAGAAACAAAATAGATCAAAACCGGTCGGCGGCTGTTGTTGACAGGGAACAGTAAATAATGATTAAAATATATTTCTATATGTACGGTAGATACTTTGCTCAC
>CAXAKX010000728.1:0-15212 GCA_963969525.1 Ontholestes murinus
GACAGGCTTTTTAAACTAAAGTGGCATACTAAATTAATTATCTGACGTTTTTAAATACCATAGAAAACTAGATACATTATTATATTTACCTAAAAAGTACTAAAACGGCGCAATAAACAATATTTTGGCGTTTTCTGAAAAACGAGAAGACTTAACATTTAAGATATAAATACCATTCGATAGGTAATTAAAACGTGCATTTGCTGATAAATAAATAAATATAGCGTTCCATTTAAATAAATGAAGTTATAGCCATTTAAAGTTCTCATTTGTTTAATTCCAATTTTTTTACACCCCGGTATAAGATGTCAAATTTATTATACTTGGAAAATAAAATATGATCTATTGTTACATTTCAGTGTAAATTTGGTATGCATAACTTAATTACTTTTTAAGTATTTGAAACATGAAAATTACGTTAAATTTTTACAAAATTCAAATTATTTCAGAAACCTTAAGGTTTAAGTAATAAAAACCTTATTAAAACACACACTTATTTTGATCGAAGGATCCAAAAATGCAATAAAATATAGGGTGTTTCATTAAAAAAAACACAACTTTGATACTTTTAGGGTTTTTGGGACACCCTGTATATTATGAAAGTAATTTTAAAAAGTAGCCCTAATAGACCCCCATATATCCCCAAAGTGAAACTTTTTGAAAGTCACGTATTTTGGCCACAATATTCCGTGCCGTATAGCGTGAATAACCCTGTATATTTTTTATTTGTGGTTAACATAGTGAATTTTTCAATTCAGTGAAACGAAAATTACTTTGAATATGAGTTTCTAATACTTCTTCTCGCAGTTTACAATAAAAATTATTAAAAAATTCTAAAGGTAAAAATTCCCAGAATTCTGGATCAGAAACTCCCTAATCATTTTAAAATCTTTCTCAGAAGTGTATAGATTTAAATAAGAAACATTCTATAACTTTTGAAGAAATATCTTGTCAGTTTGGATATTATATTTAGAAAATTGTAAGAATTTTAGAATAAAATAAAAGATCAAATAGTAAAAAAGTTTTAGAAACCTTAAGAAAAATTGATGGAAACTTCTAGAATCCTAAAAACAAATTCTAAAAATTAAAAAAAATATATAAATATATGTATATTAAAAATATTGAAAAATTGATTAAAAAATTACATAATTCTTGAAGTGAATTGGAAACAAATTGGAAAATATAATCATTAAAATGAAAGATCAAATACTGTAAAATTGTAAGCACTTGTAGGAGAAATTTCTATAAAATTCTATAACTTTTAGAGAAATTACGCTTATCTCAATTAGAACTGAAAATGGAATACTTGAGGTAAAATGTTTAAAAATTTAGAAAATTTTATGAGAATGTAGCAGGAAATATACGAGACTATTGGGAAAAAAAGTTTTGACAAATTTTAGAAAGATTTCCAGTATTCTGAGTCAGAAAATTTTAAAACCCCCCTGAAAATGTACAAATTTAAAGAAGAAATTACTGGAAAATTCTATAACCCTTTAAGAAATTTTCCTTTTACAAATTTGGATCTTGTATTTAACAAAATATTTTTTAATTCCAATGAAATAAAATATCAAATGGTAGAAAAGATATTTTTAGAAAAATCTATAATCTACAAAGAAATTTCTCTTATCCTAATTTAGACTTCTTAAATTACTACATGAGAAAAAAAAATGAAATGATAGAAACATTAACAATAACTAATAATCTAGAAAATTTTATAAAAAAAACCTATGAAAAAAAATTGCTGCAAACTTTTAGAATCCTCAAAGTAAACTGTGAAAATTGAAACGGAAATTATTAGATATATTTTTGAATACGGGCTTCTTAAACATCACGAAGTGAACTGTTTAGAAAATTTCATGAGAATATAGCTAAATATATATGAGACCATTGGGAAAAAAATGCTGCCGAGGAACTGAAAAATAAATCAAATTTCCTGAAAAATAATAAAATACAGGGCTGAAAGACCACTGGTCGATAGCCATGAAACAGAAGACCAATTATGTTAGAATTTATTTTATTTTATACATTACAAGTATTATATTTTATTTTCATTCTGTGAATAAAGATGTTTAGTAGTAGTAATAAAATACACAAGAAAATATAAATTTTATGATAAAGAATTTTTGAACACGAGATATGAAATTTATTATGTTGTTTTGACAATGCAATTTTAATGTCATTAATAATATTTCCAACACGAAACAAATTTAAGCTGCATTAGAAGCTCAACATCTCGTTTTAACATAATTTATTTTTAACTGACAATTTTAGTTTTTTTAAGTATTTATGTCTATTAAGTAGTTGAAAGTATTCTTTAATACGGTTTTCTTTAAAAACTCGGATTTTAACATAGTTTTGGTTTTTTACTTTATCTCATTACATGTTTGTAAATCGGCTCTAATTTTTGGTGTTAATATTTTGCAATGGTGTAAAATATGTTGATGGGTCAATTTTTTTTTACTTTAATACATATTTCGATGTATCAAAAATTTATTAAAATGAATTTTAATAATCATCTTAAAATCAATAACAAATTTTTGTATTGTTATATTTCTTTCGTATTGTTTTCATTTTTATTACATGTGAATTATAATTTATATCATACAATGTATTACAACTTAATATATTACAACTTATATATTACATCTTATTCGTTTTCTTGTAGTAAAATAATATCTAAAACTATTTTTAAATTCATTACCAAAAGAAATAGATTATTATATTAGAACAATTATTACATCCATCCAGCGATTAATTTTTTAAATTAGTATGATATGTACAAAACTACGTATTTTATTGTTGTTTAGATTGTCAGCAGAAATTAATGTTTAATTCCAAGACAATTAAAAGAACTGAATTTAATTACAGTCGGTAACTCGATAAAAAAAACTTCTACAAATAATATACCGCAGACATATTTGCAGAGATGACGGAATGTATAATTAAATAAAACTGTATTTTTCATTTGTCTAGACTATTTTTCCCATGAATAATAAACAAATAATTTACGTTTAAGCTGGAAGAGTTAAGGCGCTTATTTATTTACACTGTTTACTAATTCTACCTAACATTTAAAAACGAATTAAATGAGATATATTTTTTTATTCAATTATATCTTATGCAATTTTAAATTAAAAAGAGAAAATAAGCTCCCAACATCTTTTGTACGCACTTTCGTAAATGCGATTTATGTTGTAATAGAATGAAAATATTAATCTTTTCTTTCTCAAACTCCAAATTATCGAATTCCTCTTCATATCCTCTCCTCATCTAATTACGAAATTCAATTTACGATGAATTCCTTTGTGCTTAAACGTAGAAAAAAAAAAACTCGAATATATTGGCAATTACAACATCCAATTTCCATCCCGAACAATAGTGGGCTGGGCGTTAAATTTAACATCCCTATTTATTTTCCATTAGGACCGTTGACGCCGTTTCCCCGATTTAGGTTTGGCATCGTATCCCGTTAGGTTTCGATTAGATTCGGGTGCAGCGGAAGTGCACGCAGCCACCCCTCCTAATACATAAAAGTGGAGTGGAAACTGTAGTTAAGTAATCCGAGCGGAATGGAGAGAAGGCCCTGTTTTATTTTCGAATCGAGTGCAACGTAAATTTCCACGGAGACATCCGCGCCGGCCCCCCTTTGCGAATTTTAACGGCAGATTGACACCGGAAAGGGAGCTTATAAATAAAAAAATTGCCGCCGCCCGGTTTCATTCAGTTTCGTCGGTAAGCCACAAAGAGGAATTATTAATGTGATTAAAGGGAATACAGATTTTTTTTTTGGATAGGTGCGCACACTGTGAAGTCGGGCGTTTCGTAACGAGATTCATTAATCTTCGTACTTTATTAAATTTTCGGTTTAGTGCGTATCTGATTCATAAAGGAAATCCCTCTTTGGTTAATAATTATACGTAATCTCTAAAAGTTGATGAGGATAAAGTTAATATCAATTGCGGTTTTAATTCACTTAAGTAAGTTTTCTCATTGCGTATTTCCCAGTGGCACATATCTTCACTTCTTAATCGAATGTCTTACAATGTTAAATAAAACACTTTTAACTTTGTTTTACCACAATAGTTATTTATTAACTGTGACTATAGTTTCGATCATATTTGATCATTGTCAAACGTATAATTATGCTAGTATAATGTATACAATCACCTGAACAATGCTCACCTTCAGTAAAATTAAAGCTGTTGTGGAAACTAAGTCAAGAAAGGAATTTTATTGAGTTCATTACTATGGAAATTAAGATCTAAGATCACTGCGGGGTGTATAAAAATATACAACGTATAAGTCGGACTAAGTGACTGATTCTTAGAGCTGGCAGCATCGCTGGACATATTTATTTACAGCGGCAGTAATTGTCCAATATTTTTGTGAAGAAAGTCTACATCATATTTGGACCAAACTCTAACATCTATGAACCTAACCTTCTGGCAAGTAGACATTAATGTCATAAGAAAGCACTCCAGGTATCGCAAAATGATACAGAAAGGTAAGATATTCTTTCAGAGAAGCCACAATAGCTCGCCGGTGGATGACGAATGAAAGATCAAATCAAATCAAACTTTATTCAAACGTAGTACATATATGTGACATAGACTTAACTTAATACGCATACACATACTAATATGAACACGTCTAAAAAATACAAAGAAGCTTAAATAAATGATAATACGTAGCCAGGAAGGTTGAAGTAGGTTACGTGACAACAAAAGAAGAACAATGGATTTAAGGGTAATCATTAAGGCTATATATTTCGGCTTCTATTAGGTAATTCTTTAACTTACTTTTAAATTCGCTTAGTACCGTAATGACTTTCAGATATTGAGGTAATTTATTAAAGAATGCTATTGCACAATGTTCCGGCGTATTTTCAAACAAAGCTAATCTGTGTTTAGGAATATTATAATCATTATAGAAACGCGTGTTGTAATTATGTTCTTTAACGTGAGGTTTAAACTTTTCTTTATTTTTGAAATTGAATATTAATATTTCATACAAATAAATTCCAAAGAGTGTTAGGATGCCCTCCCTTTTAAAGAGGCCTCTGCAAGTTTCATTATATTTCAAGCCAAATATTATTCTCATAACTTTTTTTTGCACAACAAAAATATCCTTTGCTGCGGAACTGCTGCCGTATAGTAATAACCCATATCTCAGTAGTGATTCGAAGTTCGAATGGTATAAACGAATTAAATGTTTATTTTCAAAAATTCCTTTCAAAATTCTAATTGTGTAACAAACAGAATTTAATCTTTTTATTAATTGTAAGCAATGATCCTTCCAATTGAATTGGTAATCTATTGTCATACCTAGTAGTTTAGTACTGGGCGATAATGGAATGGTTAGGTCACCTACTGTTATGTCTGGAAATTGCCAACGTGAATTTTTGGTTTGAAATGCTACTATGCTGGTTTTTTGTTTGTTTAGTAACAGCCTATTATGGTTCATCCACCTTTCAATATGATTAATTGCTGCTTGGGTATTTGTTTTTAAGTTATCGGTATCTTTACCTTTCGTAATTACAGTTGTGTCATCTGCATAATTAATAAGTGTGACATTTCCTAGTGGGACATTATTTGGCAAATCGTTCATGTAAATAATGAAAAGTATGGGGCCCAGAACACTTCCTTGCGGCACACCGATATTTGAGTATTGTATATCAGACTCAATATTGTTAATTTTAATTTTTTGTCTTCGATTTGCTAAATAATTTTGCAGTAAATTGTGACATTTACCTCTTATCCCATAACAATATAGTTTATCAAGTAAGAGTTTGTGGTCCATTGTGTCGAATGCTTTGGAGAGATCAAGAAAAATACCGAATGTCATTTCACCGCTCTCCAAAGCATCCGTGACTGTCTGTATAAAATCAAATAATGCAGTCGTTGTTGATTTTTGTTTTAGAAAACCATGCTGCGAATTACTAAATAACTGGCATTCACTGAAAAAGTCAATTATACGTGTGGCAATAAGTTTTTCCATGATTTTTGAAAAGATGCTGAGCAGCATAATTGGTCGGTAATTTGAAAAGTCTGTAGGGTCTCCTTTCTTAAAAATTGGTTTTATAATACCTAGTTTTAGGATTTCAGGAAATATTCCTTGTTCAAAACATTTATTAATTAAATGCACTAAAACCGGTACTAGCTCATTTGCGGCTGATTTCAATATCTGGGATGATATCTCGTCGAACCCAGAGGAAGATTTATTTTTAAAGCTAGCAATACAATGGAATATTTCTGAATCAGAAGTTGGCTTCAAATATAGAGTTTTAGAATTTTGGTTTATATATTGTGCCTCTATATTTTGAGGGATTTGCTGTGTTAATTGTGATGCGATATTAGCAAAGAATGAATTCATTAGGTCTATGTTCTCGGAAATATATGTATCATAGGTATTGTTGCTTTTTAAATTTCCAAGGTATTTATTTATAAGATTCCATGTTGTTTTTATTTTGTTGTCACTTATCATAATTGTGTTTAACATATTCATTTGTTCTGCATTTTGAATTAGATTATTGTATTCGTTGTGCATAGTCTTATACAATTTATTTGCATCTTCATTGTAGGATTTCATTACATATAAGTAATCTAAAATATATTTACACTCTAAAATTTCGGGCGTATGGTAGTTTATTGTACGTTTTTTTCGACATTTCTTTTAATTTTAGGGCAATATTGATTAAAAGATGACGTTACTAAATTTGAAAAAATATTCCATTGACAATTTATATCATCAGTATAAAAAATGGAGTTGATAAATTCTGAACTGCTTAGAAAGCAAATAAAAAGTTGAAAATTGTTATAATTACGTGAATAGACGACTTGGTTGTTTGGGGTTTGTTTTGATTCCCACGTGAGCTTCTGAGCAAGATGGTCGGACATGTGGGTTTCAAATACTTCTGTCTTGAAGTTATTTGACATATTTGTAATTATATTGTCAATTATAGAGTTTTTTGTATTAGATATACGTGTGAAAGTATTAATGGTTACAGACGCATTAAATGTATCAAGTAATAATTGAAATTCAAAGGAATCTCGCGAATTTTCACCTAGATCTATATTAAAATCACCCGTTATAATGAATGTTCCGTTCTCTTTTAATATCATTGTCAACATCAACTCTAGTCTTTCAAAGAAGATTGTGATATTTTCCTTATTTGGAGGTCTATAAATAACTATTATTATTAAAACAGATTATTCACATTGACGCCACTGTATTGCCGCACATTCAAACGATCCTGGAATCGCCAACACGTTTAAGTCTTCTCTCGCATCGCAGTCGACGCCGTCGCGCACGTAGATCGCTGCGCCCCCATATGCAGTTTCCCTCATGGAACTCTTGTTTCGTGAAAAGTTGGCCATTAACCGAAAATTTTCAATTTGGTGTCTTCTAAGGTTATCTTCGGACTGCCAGTGCTCCGTTAATGCAAGAAAGTGGCAGTTAGCGTGATTGGTCAACATTGCGTTTATTGTCGAAGTTTTTTTAAAAGTTGATCGTATATTTAGGTGGATTATTGCACTATTTATTATAGAGCGGTTTGAGTTCTTTTGCGCTCCGCGAAAAAAGAATATCGTTGTAATTTGATATTTTCTGGCCATAAACCAGGGTCTTTAAATTTATATTCAAATTTCTGCAAAAAACCAATTTTGAAAGCCTTTACATTTTCCCGTTTTATATCTATCATGGAAACCGATAGAGTTACCTTAGAACAGATGTTTTCTCTGATAAATGCTTCGACATCATCTGGAGTAGTATTCGGATCGGCACGTCCTAAAAAATACCACGACATCCGCGGAGTTGCCGTGAGCTGAGCACTTCTGTTTGCGGTTCCCAATATAAAGAGAAAGAACCATTTTGATAGATTTAGATAGAAACAGTTAACAATCTTCGTTTTATTAAATTTTTACAAGGAAGATAATAACAAAATTTAGAAAATACCTGAATAATTACCAAAAGGGTTAGGGCCAAACTCCTATATTCAGAATTTATGGAGCAGAAAAGGTTATCCTAGAACTTTTCCGGGCGGAGGATAAATAAAAAACATCGGAACTCTAAAGAGATTCCAAACAGGATGAGTGTAGAGTTCAGAAATTATAGTTGCAATAAAAGGCTCTAGGCAAGAAAATGCCGACTAAGACTGAGCTTCTAATAATCTATACTATCCTGTTATTACTAAAATAATAAACTGCGCCTGGGAAATACATTTTTTGGAGAATGTAGGAAAAGAGTTTTGGGCCTTACAAAGAAGTAATACCTGAAGAATTTGTGAACATCTAAACTGGAAGCTACAAAAGTTGTAGTTGTTATAAAAACTGCAATAACCCAGGTATTTAGCGAGATTTCTAGAGAATGTGAAAGAATTAGAATTACATTCTTATTATAAAATATTGGCGATTCGAAGATAGAACTGATGGCGTTTTGCAAAGTACAGACGATATTTTGAACTTGAACTGAAGGTTACAGAAGTTTTAGGTGCCACCATATTCTCGAAAAAGCTTCCAATTTAAGTTTTGAGTGCTACTATCGATGCCATCCTGCCATCACTCAATCAATGACCAGGTGCCTAGAGAAGAGGTCTTTGCAATAAGTTACAAGAAATTTTATGGGCCCAGGATAGAACTGATAACGAAATAAATCTGTGAACCTCAAAAAAATTATAAATTAGACGTTTAGAGACTACTCGAGTCTAGAGGTTGTAACTACTATTAGGAATTATTTTATAGAATAGTCGTCAATGAGATTAGAGTTAGCACTTAAATATAGGAGTCACTGTCATGGTAGAGCAAAAAATAAAACTTTTGCGAGCTAAGTATAAAACTGACAGCTTCATGTCTTGACATGTAGTATTACATACGTCAGAATATATGTAATACGTGGTAAATGGTACACAATATATATTAATACTTAAAGTTATTAAAATTAAGTCTGTATAAAATTAACACGTAAATAAAGATTACTTACTTACTATATATGTATATAAATATAAAATTCAATAAAATAATCTAAATATGGAAATATAATGTACTTATTAGACGAGCAATCAAAAAATTGCTCAAAGTTATATAGTGACATTGTTAAAAGCAGTTCTTTAATGCTAGATTTAAATAGTGGTGGATTAATTTTCTTCAAATTAGTGTTTAATTTGTTGGTCACTATCCTAACTACTCTTCTTTGTTCTATATTATAGCGCCATAGGATAGCTTACAATGACACAAACCATAATATGTCTTTAATAAAACAAAAGATTACGAAGGCAGAAAATACCTTTTGAAACTTTATTTGCAACCTAACTACCATCTACATACTATTTAAGAGTAAAAACTATGTTGATTCCTAAGAATTTTGTTGATTTAGAAAATTTGAGTTATTTACAGCGGATTTATTGCTGCGAACTAATGCATTTTCAAACCTATTAGAGACATTTATAAGGGATGTATCATCCGCAAATAAGATACTTTTGCAGTAGATATGGTCTAGAAAATCATTAATATATAATAGAAATGATATAGGTACTAAAATTGATCCCTGTGGAAACATTTTGAAGGTACATTGATCTTGATCTCTGATGGAAACCTTTTAAAAACGATTGATTAGATAAGACTGAACTAAATTACGACTTACTGCTGTAAAATTTATACGACTCAATTTGTTTTAACAAAAGTTGATGCAACACGCATTGAAACGCTTTGCTTAGATCAAGAAATGTCACCATTTTGGCTATTTTCAAAAGCACCCATTTGTTTTTTCTAGAAGTGTTTGAACAGCTTTAGTTGTTGACCAATTTTTAAGGATCCCAAATTGGCATGTAAATCGCCATCCAAGACATGCGGTTCTTTAGAAGGTCTAGTGAATCTATAAACTTGGTTAGAATATCAATAAAAGTTTTCCAATCCCTTGATGGAGATCTATAATCCAATGTTCATTTAGTGATATTACATTAAAATTGTATTTATTATCAATAATAGCACATTCAAGTTCGTTAACATTGTTCCTTGTTGACTGATCAGTTAGAACTACAATATTTAAGATGATTATTTTGTTCCTTGCCTGTTATTATTAATATTAACACAAACGTTGTCTGGCCAAACATATACATTTTTTAAGTCTGCAAATTGAGGGGATGGAACGGAAATTTTGAATAAGGAATATTCTAGAGGATGTTTTGACGTTAACTGTTCGCATATAATATCGGAGAATCTTTTGCTTTTAATGTAGTTAAATAATTATTTTGCGGTTAATTTCGATCCAGTCGAAACACGTGCAAGTAACTATAGCGAGTGGCTCCTTTAATAACATTATCTCTTCCATAAATCGCAATAAACTTTTCGGTTTGGGTTTCTCCTCTACTGTAGTCCATTTAATTGTATTAACCTTACCCGATGGTTTAATTTTCTTCGCTGCTCAATGATGCTCTGGTGTTTTTGGGTAAATTTGAGGCTGAACCCAAGCTCACTATATTCTGTGGTGGTGTTAATACAAGAACCGTTTCAATAGGTACAGTATCATCAGTAATTTTGCGGTAATTGGTGTTGCCTACAGTTGTAACCTGCTCCTTCACTATAGATTAAATGTTTAAATTTTTAATATGTAATGTAATTGAATAGTTTTATTCTTAATTTAAATTTTGTCACGTAGCTCTTCAATAATATTTGTGTTTTTTATTGTTTCTTAAAGAAACGGCCAAGATCTTTTAGAAGTAAATTACTCATATTTTCTGTAATTTCCGAGGATATAGAGTTAGGTGTAACATCTTCCTTGTCAATCCATATGATGCCATTATTCCTTTCAATACATGACAGGTGGTATACAGTATCACACATACTACATTTCGGTCCTGATCGAGCTGCACTTTTACAGGAACACACATTTTTACTTTGTAAATCTTTCGGCACATCTTTACTAGACATGTTAATTTGAAGACTATAGGCTACATCAATTGTAGCTGCCATCGAAAAGCTCCTAGGTAAGAACGCACTGACTCTCGAAGAGCTTCTAAAAGAGTATTGACGACAGTCTTCGATACCTTCCTGCCATCACTAAAATAATAAACTAGATAGAAGGAGTCTTCATACAAAATATATGATTGCTATCTTTTACTTATCAACAGATCAGAAAAGGATCAGGCAATACTAGGCATGGGAAAGGCAGTTTATTAGACTGGGCCGTCTTGGGCTAAGTGCCAAAAACTGGGAGCAAGAGATAGCTATATCAAAAGACCTCTCACAAAATCAGTTATAATTCATAAAAAGGCTGTTTTCAGTCTAATATATTGCAGATTAATTAGCATCCTGAAAATATGAAAATCCCTGCCTTAAATTACACTATAAAAGACTGTTGAGAATTAAAACACCTGTACACCTTTATTAACTTTACCATTAATAATTCGACCAAAAAGTATCACACATAGTGATAACTAAGACTGAGCTCTGAATACTGAGTAAGATACTGCGGAATGTGTAATAAGAAGAAACCATCTAGAGCAGTGGTTCTTAACCTTGCTGGAGGTACCGAACCCAATCAGTTTCATATGAACATTCACCGAACCCCTTTTAATTGGAAAAGTAAAATATAATTTTTCAAATTCAAAACATGGGTATATATTTTATTGGTCCACAAAATAAACAAAACCATTATAGAACAAAACATTACGAACAAAGAATAAAACATTAAAAACAAAGTTTAAAATTTAAAATCAGTGTGACTGCTGCTGTTGCCTTTTAGACATCAGTTCGGAAATGCGAGGCTTTACCTTGGAAAGTGCCACTCGCATGTCATTTTCGCAACTAAGTGTGTTCCTTTTCTTTGTTTTAATGTCCAGCATCTTCGAAAAGGATTGCTCGCAAAGATATGTTGTCACAAACGGTATCAAAATCTCCAAAGTTTTCTTAGCAATAGCAGAGTACGTTACTATTTGGTGTCACCAAAACGATAAGAGCGTTGTTGTTTTGAACCTGACTCTGCTGAATTTCAATGATTTCATCCAGGTATGTATCATTGACATCTGTTTTCTCAACATCAAACATAAACGGCTGCCTCGCCCATGCTGGATATAACTCTTTTGAAGGGAAGTACCCTTCAAGAGACTTTGCAAGTTCGTCTAAGTGCATGGAAATTGCGTGCTTCAGTTCCCCCGATACAGATATATCTCCGATTCCAGGCACATTATAATTCTTGTTTACACATTCGTCTAGAAGGGTAAAGTTTGCAAAGTTACCGTTTTCTATTCGTCGTTTCCGCAACGGTAGCTTTTTTTGAAACGCTTTCAGGGCTTCTTCCGCTTCGATGATGTTGACACCACCGCCCTGCATCTGTTGATTCAGATGATTGAGAGCTGCGAAGATATCAGCCATGTACGCAAGCATGAGAATAAATTCAGAATTTTTGAAGCAATCTGCATGACCATGTTGGTACTCTTGGAAAACAGGGCGAATTCCTCACGTAGGGCAAAAATACGATTCAGAACTTGTCCCCGGAATAACTACCGAACGTTTGAATGGTACCTTCTGTACCATTCAAACGTCGAATTCAGACCTCATTTCTTTACACAACTCCTTGAAGATGCGATGCCTCAGAGCACTATTTCGTACATAGTTCACGCATTCGACTACATTTTTTAAGACTTCTGCCAGTTTTGGAGGCATGGTTTTTGTTGCCAACGCATGCCTGTGTAGAATACAATCTGTAACAACAATGTGTGGTGCATCGGCTTTCACTAGCGCACCAAAGCCAGACTTTCTTCCCAGCATGGCTGGAGCTTCGTCCGAACAAACTGCAGAAACCATATCCTCCTTCTTCTTTGAAGAAGTCATCCACAAGTTTCTTTAATTGGCTGCCTTAGTTATTATTGTAAGAGGCTTATTATATATAATAAAAAATCTTCCTTTATAACGTCGTCTTTCACATAGCGCACAAATACTGCAAGCTGGCTTAGACTGGAAACGTCCGTATTTTCGTCGAGTTGAAGGCTGAATTTTGCCGGGCTTGAAATCAGATCTGCAACTACTTGGGCCAAGATATCTTTGCTCATGTCGTCTATTCTGCACTGATGGTGTCATTTGAAAGAAGAATTTGGGATAACTTAACTTCAGCCAATTTTCCCACCTTGATATTCGCCATCTTCAACTCGGCTGGTTTCTTGAGTTTTTTACCAATATTGTGTGGTTTGCCCTGCTTTGCGATAAAGTAAGCGACTTTGTACGATGCTGAAAGGATCAGTTTATCGATGGGTACAAAGCCGAGGACAGGCAGACTATCCTTTTCATCAAATCTGGCCCTCTCCACCTTGATTTCAGCGAGTTTTGTATTTTTGTAATTTCCATGCAGATTAAAGAAGTGTTCTCTTAGTTTTGCCGGTGCTAGACTAGAATTGCTCAACTTGGCATTGCAAATCATGCAATAAGGACGCTGACTCCCATCCTAATCCATATTATATATATTCTTCCGACCACTTTCTGTTTTTGCTCGACATAGTATGAAGGGATTAAAATATTAAAAAAGAAATCACACGACGTACAATCACGACACTCAAAATTCGAATACTGGGCGCACCAAATTTCCTGCAGCATAGAAAGGCCAAGCGATGTTGCGTGATCACCCGCAGCCAATGATAGCCGAGTGGGTCGTGTCATCACGAACGTATGAGTCGGGTAAGTGCTTGAACGTATTGCAGGTCGTTTATACGTGTATTCGATTGGGACCTCTTCACTTCCTTTTAGTTAGAGAGTAAGAAAAGAAAAAGTTAGTTTCCTAATAGAACATACGTTATGTAGCATTAGTTTTCGAAACCAATACGGTTTCTACGTCAAGATGACGTCAGGTGGTTGACCTCCGTCGAACCCCTGAGACTGACTCGCCCAGGGGTTCGGTCGAATCCAGGTTAAGGACCACTGATCTGGAGGAAGTAACAGTACTTGCATTCGCTAATCATTTAAAGGTGTGGCAGGAGAATCTAATAAATAAACAAAATAAGCCTGTGGTTAGCAAGACAATTCATTTCTTAGAATAATTGAACTTTTACTGTATAGTGAATAGTAACTCGTTGTCCAGAAAGAAAAAGAGTCGGGTTTAAAACCAAAAAAGTCGGCGACTTTTTAAGTGGGGATAGTTTCGGCAAAAAGACTGTAAAGTACGAGGGTGGATCAAATATAAACCGTATTTTTTATTTTATCAGTCGCTAAGTGAAGTGTTATGCGCGGTTCCGCTGAATGTGCCGGAGGTGATTCTCAAGTGGAGGGGAGGGCGCCGATTTAGTTCACTAATGCTTATTCCGCCAGAAGCACCGTATCTTAGCACGAGGTTCACACGTCTATTGAGCAACGCATCATCATTAAATTTTTGGCGCCGGGAGCCATAAACCTTCCAAAAATTTTCGTATTCGCTTTTGTTTGATACTGGCCGTCAATGCTGAATATTATTGCAAGCTCCTTGATGGAGCCATATTGGCTTATCGGCAGAAAAGGTGAGTCCTTCTTCATGACAACTCTCGGCCATACACAGCTGGCTTGACCAGAGAAAAATTGGAGAAAATTCGTTGGCCCCCTGTGACTTTTTTATGTTTGGTCCACTCAAAGAAGAATTAGGAGGACGCCGTTTTCACAGTAACCAAAATGTGGAATCGTTTGTGAATAATTGGCTTAAGACACGACCGTTTATTTGGAAAAAAATATGTACATAAAAGCGGAGACCGTAGGAAAATAAAATATGTGTTTTTTATTTGATTTACCCTCGTATACAAGGTTTTAGATGAACAGTGGAGAAAAATTATTTTAAACTTACAATTTTAAATAATTTTCTAAAGTCAAGTAAAGGAAACATTATTCAGGTCTTTATCTGATAAATATAATCTATAGGATTGCAATTACATTTATATTACGTATTTTTTGTACTTTCTTTATTTATTACAAAACTTCAATAATATCTTGCGGTCCTTTACTAAGAGTACAAATACATTTCTTAATTCAATAACACAGTGGATCCATGTGGAATTTAGCAGATAATTTGAACAGGCAACATTGTCGTCGGCCCAATATTTACAAAGCCCCCTACACGGATTTGTCCACAAATGCTTGACGTCCCTTTGTATATTCAAGTATATCAATTTCATTCCATCCATACCTCAGAGCCATTACAAACATCGATACGCGCGGCAAAAGAAATACGTAATAAGACTAAAATAAATGTTTGCGATTTTTTCCGTG
>CAXAKX010000729.1:0-126640 GCA_963969525.1 Ontholestes murinus
TGTTATTTCTTATTGTTATTGTTATTTCTTATTGTTATTGTTATTTCTTATTGTTATTGTTATTTCTTATTGTTATTGCTATTTCTTATTGTTATTGTTATTTCTTATTGTCATTGTTATTTCTTATTGTTATTGTTCTTCCTTATTGTTATTGTTATTTCTTATTGTTATTGTTATTTCTTATTCTTATTGTTATTTCTTATTGTTACTGTTATTTCTTATTGTTATTGTTATTTCTTATTGTTATTGTTATTTCTTATGGTTATTGTTATTTCTTATTGTTATTGTTATTTCTTATTGTTATTGTTATTTCCAATTGTTATTGTTATTTCTTTTTGTTATTGTTATTTCTTATTGTTATTGTTATTTCTTATTGTTATTGTTATTTTTTATTGTTATTGTTATTTTTTATTGTTATTGTTATTTCTTATTATTATTGTTATTTCTTATTCTTATTGTTATTTCTTATTGTTATTGTTATTTATTATTGTTATTGTTATTTCCTATTGTTATTGTTATTTCTTATTGTTATTGGTATTGTTATTTCTTATTGTTAATGTTATTTCTTATTGTTATTTCTTATTGTTATTGTTATTTCTTATAGTTATTTCTTATTGTTATTGTTATTTCTTATTGTTAGTGTTATTTTTTATTGTTATTGTTATTTCTTATTTTTATTGGTATTTTTTATTGTTATTGTTATTTCTTATTGTTATTGTTATTTCCTATTGTTATTGTTATTTCTTATTGTTATTGTTATTTCTTATTGTTATTGTTATTTCCTATTGTTATTGTTATTTCTTATTGTTATTGTTATTTCTTATAGTTATTTCTTATTGTTATTGTTATTTCTTATTGTTAGTGTTATTTTTTATTGTTATTGTTATTTCTTATTTTTATTGGTATTTTTTATTGTTATTGTTATTTTTTATTGTTATTGTTATTTCTTATTGTTATTGTTATTGTTATTTCTTATTGTTATTGTTATTGTTATTTCTTATTGTTATTGGTATTTCTTATTGTTATTGTTATTTCTTATTGTTATTGTTATTTCTTATTGTTTTTGCTATTTCTTATTGTTATTGTTATTTCTTATTGTCATTGTTATTTCTTATTGTTATTGTTATTTCTTATTGTTATTGTTATTTCCTATTGTTATTGTTATTTCTTATTGTTATTGTTATTTCTTATTGTTATTGTTATTTCTTATTGTTATTGTTATTTCTTATTGTTATTGTTATTTCTTATTGTTATTGTTATTTCTTATTGTTATTGTTATTTCCTATTGTTATTGTTATTTCTTATTGTTATTGTTATTTCTTATTGTTATTGTTATTTCCTATTGTTATTGTTATTTCTTATTGTTATTGGTATTGTTATTTCTTATTGTTAATGTTATTTCTTATTGTTATTTCTTATAGTTATTTCTTATTGTTATTGTTATTTCTTATTGTTAGTGTTATTTTTTATTGTTATTGTTATTTCTTATTTTTATTGGTATTTTTTATTGTTATTGTTATTTCTTATTGTTATTGTTATTTCCTATTGTTATTGTTATTTCTTATTGTTATTGTTATTTCCTATTGTTATTGTTATTTCTTATTGTTATTGTTATTTCTTATTGTTATTGTTATTTCTTATTGTTATTGTTATTTCTTATTGTTATTGTTATTACCTATTGTTATTGTTATTTCTTATTGTTATTGTTATTTCTTATTGTTATTGTTATTTCTTATTGTTATTGTTATTTCCTATTGTTATTGTTATTTCTTATTGTTATTGTTATTTCTTATTGTTATTGTTATTTCTTATTGTTATTGTTATTTCTTATTGTTATTGTTATTTCTTATTGTTATTGTTATTTCTTATTGTTATTGTTATTTCCTATTGTTATTGTTATTTCTTATTGTTATTGTTATTTCTTATTGTTATTGTTATTTCCTATTGTTATTGTTATTTCTTATTGTTATTGGTATTGTTATTTCTTATTGTTAATGTTATTTCTTATTGTTATTTCTTATTGTTATTGTTATTTCTTATAGTTATTTCTTATTGTTATTGTTATTTCTTATTGTTAGTGTTATTTTTTATTGTTATTGTTATTTCTTATTTTTATTGGTATTTTTTATTGTTATTGTTATTTTTTATTGTTATTGTTATTTCTTATTGTTATTGTTATTGTTATTTCTTATTGTTATTGTTATTGTTATTTCTTATTGTTATTGTTATTTCTTATTGTTATTGTTATTTCTTATTGTTTTTGCTATTTCTTATTGTTATTGTTATTTCTTATTGTCATTGTTATTTCTTATTGTTATTGTTCTTCCTTATTGTTATTGTTATTTCTTATTGTTATTGTTATTTCTTATCCTTATTGTTATTTCTTATTATTACTGTTATTTCTTATTTTTATTGTTATTTCTTATTGTTATTGTTATTTCTTATGGTAATTGTTATTTCTTATTATTATTGTTATTTCTTATTGTTATTTCTTATTGTTATTGTTATTTCTTATTGTTATTGTTATTGTTATTTCTTATTGTTATTGTTATTTCTTATTGATATTGTTATTTCTTATTGTTATTGTTTTTTTTTATTGTTATTGTTATTTCTTATTGTTATTGTTATTTCCTATTGTTATTTCTTATTGTTATTGTTATTTCTTATTGTTATTGTTATTTCTTTTTGTTATTGTTATTTCTTATTGTTATTGTTATTCCTTATTGTTATTGTTATTTCTTATTGTTAATGTTATTTCTTATTGTTATTTCTTATTGTTATTGTTATTTCTTATTGATATTGTTATTTCTTATTGTTATTGTTATTTTTTATTGTTATTGTTATTTCTTATTGATATTGTTATTTCTTATTGTAATTTTTTATTGTTATTGTTATTTCTTATTGTTATTGTTATTTCTTATTGTTATTGTTATTTCTTATTGTTATTGTTATTTCTTATTGTTATTGTTATTTCTTATTGTTATTGTTATTTCTTATTGTTATTGTTATTTCTTATTGTTATTGCTATTTCTTATTGTTATTGTTATTTCTTATTGTCATTTCTTATTGTTATTGTTCTTCCTTATTGTTATTGTTATTTCTTATTCTTATTGTTATTTCTTATTGTTACTGTTATTTTTTATTGTTATTGTTATTTCTTATTGTTATTGTTATTTCTTATGGTTATTGTTATTTCTTATTGTTATTGTTATTTATTATTGTTATTGTTATTTCTTATTGTTATTGTTATTTCCAATTGTTATTGTTATTTCTTTTTGTTATTGTTATTTCTTATTGTTATTGTTATTTCTTATTGTTATTGTTATTTTTTATTGTTATTGTTATTTCTTATTGTTATTGTTATTTCTTATTGTTATTGTTATTTCTTTTTGTTATTGTTATTTCTTATTGTTATTGTTATTTCTTATTGTTATTGCTATTTCTTATTGTTATTGTTATTTCTTATTGTTTTTGCTATTTCTTATTGTTATTGTTATTTCTTATTGTCATTGTTATTTCTTATTGTTATTGTTCTTCCTTATTGAAATTGTTATTTCTTATCCTTATTGTTATTTCTTATTGTTACTGTTATTTCTTATTGTTATTGTTATTTCTTATTGTTATTGCTATTTCTTATGGTTATTGTTATTTCTTATTATTATTGTTATTTCTTATTGTTAATGTTATTTCTTATTGTTATTGTTATTTCTTATTGTTATTATTATTTCTTATTGATATTGTTATTTCTTATTGTTATTGTTATTTTTTATTGTTATTGGTATTTTTTATTGTTATTGTTATTTCTTATTGTTATTGTTATTTATTATTGTTATTGTTATTTCCTATTGTTATTGTTATTTCTTATTGTTATTGTTATTTCTTATTGTTATTGTTATTTCTTATTGTTATTGTTATTTCTTATTGTTATTGTTATTTCCTATTGTTATTGTTATTTCTTATTGTTATTGTTATTTCTTATTGTTATTGTTATTTCCTATTGTTATTGTTATTGTTATTTCTTATTGGTATTGTTATTTCTTATTGTTAATGTTATTTCTTATTGTTATTTCTTATAGTTATTTCTTATTGTTATTGTTATTTCTTATTGTTTTTGCTATTTCTTAATGTTATTGTTATTTCTTATTGTCATTGTTATTTCTTATTGTTATTGTTCTTCCTTATTGTTATTGTTATTTCTTATTGTTATTGTTATTTCTTATCCTTACTGTTATTTCTTATTGTTACTGTTATTTCTTATTGTTATTGTTATTTCTTATTGTTATTGTTATTTCTTATGGTTATTGTTATTTCTTATTATTATTGTTATTTCTTATTGTTATTTCTTATTGTTATTGTTATTTCTTATTGATATTGTTATTTCTTATTGTTATTGTTATTGTTATTTCTTATTGTTATTGTTATTTGTTATTGATATTGTTATTTTTTATTGTTATTGTTATTTCTTATTGTTATTGTTATTTCTTATTGTTATTTCTTATTGTTATTGTTATTTCTTATTGTTATTGTTATTTCTTTTTGTTATTGTTATTTCTTATTGTTATTGTTATTCCTTATTGTTATTGTTATTTATTATTGTTATTGTTATTGATTATTGTTATTGTTATTTCTTATTGTTAATGTTATTTCTTATTGTTATTTCTTATTGTTATTGTTATTCCTTATTGATATTGTTATTTCTTATTGTTATTGTTATTTTTTATTGTTAATGTTATTTCTTATTGATATTGTTATTTCTTGTTGTTATTGTTATTTCTTATTGTTATTGTTATTTCTTATTGTTATTGTTATTTATTATTGTTATTGTTATTTCCAATTGTTATTGTTATTTCTTTTTGTTATTGTTATTTCTTATTGTTATTGTTATTTCTTATTGTTATTGTTATTTTTTATTGTTATTGTTATTTCTTATTGTTATTGTTATTTCTTATTGTTATTGTTATTTCTTTTTGTTATTGTTATTTCTTATTGTTATTGTTATTGTTATTCCTTATTGTTATTGTTATTTATTATTGTTATTGTTATTTCTTATTGTTATTGTTATTTCTTATTGTTAATGTTATTTCTTATTGTTATTTCTAATTGTTATTGTTATTCCTTATTGATATTGTTATTTCTTATTGTTATTGTTATTTTTTATTGTTATTGTTATTTCTTATTGATATTGTTATTTCTTATTGTTATTGTTATTTCTTATTGTTATTTTTTATTGTTATTGTTATTTCTTATTGTTATTGTTATTTATTATTGTTATTGTTATTTCTTATTGTTATTGTTATTTCCAATTGTTATTGTTATTTCTTTTTGTTATTGTTATTTCTTATTGTTATTGTTATTTCTTATCGTTATTGTTATTTTTTATTGTTATTGTTATTTCTTATTGTTATTGTTATTTCTTATTGTTATTGTTATTTCTTTTTGTTATTGTTATTTCTTATTGTTATTGGTATTTCTTATTGTTATTGTTATTTATTATTGTTATTGTTATTTCTTATTGTTATTGTTATTTCTTATTGTTAATGTTATTTCTTATTGTTATTGTTATTCCTTATTGTTATTGTTATTTCTTATTGTTATTGTTATTTTTTATTGTTATTGTTATTTCTTATTGATATTGTTATTTCTTATTGTTATTGTTATTTCTTATTGTTATTTTTTATTGTTATTGTTATTACTTATTGTTATTGTTATTTCTTATTGTTATTGTTATTTCTTATTGTTATTGTTATTTCTTATTGTTATTGTTATTTCTTATTGTTATTGCTATTTCTTATTGTTATTGTTATTTTTTATTGTCATTGTTATTTCTTATTGTTATTGTTCTTCCTTATTGTTATTGTTATTTCTTATTGTTATTGTTATTTCTTATTCTTATTGTTATTTCTTATTGTTACTGTTATTTCTTAGTGTTATTGTTATTTCTTATTGTTATTGTTATTTCTTATGGTTATTGTTATTTCTTATTGTTATTGTTATTTCTTATTGTTATTGTTATTTCCAATTGTTATTGTTATTTCTTATGGTTATTGTTATTTCATATTGTTATTGTTATTTCTTATTGTTATTGTTATTTTTTATTGTTGTTTTTTATTGTTATTGTTATTTCTTATTATTATTGTTATTTCTTATTCTTATTGTTATTTCTTATTGTTATTGTTATTTATTATTGTTATTGTTATTTCCTATTGTTATTGTTATTTCTTATTGTTATTGTTATTTCTTATTGTTATTGTTATTTCTTATTGTTATTGTTATTTCTTATTGTTATTGTTATTTCTTATTGTTATTGTTATTTCCTATTGTTATTGTTATTTCTTATTGTTATTGTTATTTCTTATTGTTATTTCCTATTGTTATTGTTATTTCTTTTTGTTATTTTTATTTCTTATTGTTATTGTTATTGTTATTACTTATTGTTATTGTTATTTCTTATTGTCATTGTTATTTCTTATTGTTATTGTTATTTCCAATTGTTATTGTTATTTCTTTTTGTTATTGTTATTTCCTATTGTTATTGTTATTTCTTATTGTTATTGTTATTTTTTATTGTTATTGTTATTTCTTATTGTTATTGTTATTTCTTATTGTTATTGTTATTTCTTTTTGTTATTTTTATTTCTTATTGTTATTGGTATTTCTTATTGTTATTGTTATTGTTATTCCTTATTGTTATTGTTATTTATTATTGTTATTGTTATTTCTTATTGTTATTGTTATTTCTTATTGTTAATGTTATTTCTTATTGTTATTGTTATTCCTTATTGTTATTGTTATTTCTTATTGTTATTGTTATTTTTTATTGTTATTGCTATTTCTTATTGATATTGTTATTTCTTATTGTTATTGTTATTTCTTATTGTTATTTTTTATTGTTATTTCTTATTGTTATTGTTATTTCTTATTGTTATTTCTTATTGTTATTGTTATTTCTTATTGTTATTGCAATTTCTTATTCTTATTGTTATTTCTTATTGTCATTCTTATTTCTTATTGTTATTGTTCTTCCTTATTGTTATTGTTATTTCTTATTGTTATTGTTATTTCTTATTGTTACTGTTATTTCTTATTGTTATTGTTATTTCTTATTGTTATTGTTATTTCTTATGGTTATTGTTATTTCTTATTGTTATTGTTATTTCTTATTGTTATTATTATTTCTTATTGTTATTGTTATTTATTATTGTTATTGTTATTTCCAATTGTTATTGTTATTTCTTTTTGTTATTGTTATTTCTTATTGTTATTGTTATTTTTTATTGTTATTGTTGTTTTTTATTGTTATTGTTATTTCTTATTATTATTGTTATTTCTTATACTTATTGTTATTTCTTATTGTTATTGTTATTTATTATTGTTATTGTTATTTCCTATTGTTATTGTTATTTCTTATTGTTATTGTTATTTCTTATTGTTATTGTTATTTCTTATTGTTATTGTTATTTCTTATTGTTATTGTTATTTCTTATTGTTATTGTTATTTCCTATTGTTATTGTTATTTCTTATTGTTATTGTTATTTCTTATTGTTATTTCCTATTGTTATTGTTATTTCTTTTTGTTATTTTTATTTCTTATTGTTATTGTTATTGTTATTACTTATTGTTATTGTTATTTCTTATTGTCATTGTTATTTCTTATTGTTATTGTTATTTCCTATTGTTATTGTTATTTCTTTTTGTTATTTTTATTTCTTATTGTTATTGTTATTGTTATTACTTATTGTTATTGTTATTTCTTATTGTCATTGTTATTTCTTATTGTTATTGTTATTTCCTATTGTTATTGTTATTTCTTTTTGTTATTTTTATTTCTTATTGTTATTGTTATTGTTATTACTTATTGGTTTTGTTATTTCTTATTGTTATTGTTATTGTTATTTCTTATTGTTATTGTTATTTCTTATTGTTATTGCTATTTCTTATTGTTATTGTTATTTCTTATTGTTATTGTTATTTCGTATGGTTATTGTTATTTCTTATTGTTATTGTTATTTCTTATTGTTAATGTTATTTCTTAATGTTATTGTTATTTCTTATTGTTATTGTTATTTCTTATTGTTATTGGTATTTCTTATTGTTATTGTTATTTCTTATTGTTATTGTTATTTCTTATTGATATTGTTATTTCTTATTGTTATTGTTATTTCCTATTGTTATTGTTATTTCTTTTTGTTATTGGTATTTCTTATTGTTATTGTTATTGTTATTCCTTATTGTTATTGTTATTTATTATTGTTATTGTTATTTCTTATTGTTATTGTTATTTCTTATTGTTAATGTTATTTCTTATTGTTAATGTTATTTCTTATTGTTATTGTTATTTCTTATTGTTATTATTATTTCTTATGGATATTGTTATTTCTTATTGTTATTGTTATTTTTTATTGTTATTGGTATTTTTTATTGTTATTGTTATTTCTTATTGTTATTGTTATTTATTATTGTTATTGTTATTTCCTATTGTTATTGTTATTTCTTATTGTTATTGTTATTTCTTATTGTTATTGTTATTTCTTATTGTTATTGTTATTTCTTATTGTTATTGTTATTTCTTATTGTTATTGTTATTTCTTATTGTTATTGTTATTTCTTATTGTTATTGTTATTTCCTATGGTTATTGTTATTTCTTATTGTTATTGTTATTGTTATTTCTTATTGGTATTGTTATTTCTTATTGTTAATGTTATTTCTTATTGTTATTTCTTATTGTTATTGTTATTTCTTATAGTTATTTCTTATTGTTATTGTTATTTCTTATTGTTATTGTTATTTTTTATTGTTATTGTTATTTCTTATTGTTATTGGTATTTTTTATTGTTATTGTTATTTTTTATTGTTATTGTTATTTCTTATTGTTATTGTTATTGTTATTTCTTATTGTTATTGTTATTGTTATTTCTTATTGTTATTGTTATTTCTTATTGTTACTGTTATTTCTTATTGTTTTTGCTATTTCTTATTGTTATTGTTATTTCTTATTGTTATTGTTCTTCCTTATTGTTATTGTTATTTCTTATTGTTATTGTTATTTCTTATTGTTAATGTTATTTCTTATTGTTATTTCTTATTGTTATTGTTATTCCTTATTGATATTGTTATTTCTTATTGTTATTGTTATTTCTTATTGTTATTGTTATTTCTTATTCTTATTGTTATTTCTTATTGTTACTGTTATTTTTTATTGTTATTGTTATTTCTTATTGTTATTGTTATTTCTTATTGTTCTGTTATTTTTATTGTTATTGTTATTTCTTATTGTTATTGTTATTTCTTATGGTTATTGTTATTTCTTATTGTTATTGTTATTTCTTATTGTTATTGTTATTTATTATTGTTATTGTTATTTCTTATTGTTATTGTTATTTCCAATTGTTATTGTTATTTCTTTTTGTTATTGTTATTTCTTATTGTTATTGTTATTTCTTATTGTTATTGTTATTTTTTATTGTTATTGTTATTTCTTATTGTTATTGTTATTTCTTTTTGTTATTGTTATTTCTTATTGTTATTGTTATTCCTTATTGTTATTGTTATTTATTATTGTTATTGTTATTTCTTATTGTTATTGTTATTTCTTATTGTTAATGTTATTTCTTATTGTTATTGTTATTCCTTATTGATATTGTTATTTCTTATTGTTATTGTTATTTTTTATTGTTATTGTTATTTCTTATTGATATTGTTATTTCTTATTGTTATTGTTATTTCTTATTGTTATTTTTTATTGTTATTTCTTATTGTTATTGTTATTGTTATTTCTTATTGTTATTGTTATTTTCTTATTGTTATTGTTATTTCTTATTGTTATTGTTATTTCTTATTGTTATTGCTACTTCTTATTGTTATTGTTATTTCTTATTGTCATTGTTATTTCTTATTGTTATTGTTCTTCCTTATTGTTATTGTTATTTCTTATTCTTATTGTTATTTCTTTTTGTTATTGTTATTTCTTATTGTTATTGTTATTCCTTATTGTTATTGTTATTTATTATTGTTATTGTTATTTCTTATTGTTATTGTTATTTCTTATTGTTAATGTTATTTCTTATTGTTATTGTTATTTCTTATTGTTATTGTTATTTATTATTGTTATTGTTATTTCCAATTGTTATTGTTATTTCTTTTTGTTATTGTTATTTCTTATTGTTATTGTTATTTCTTATTGTTATTGTTATTTTTTATTGTTATTGTTATTTTTTATTGTTATTGTTATTTCTTATTATTATTGTTATTTCTTATTCTTATTGTTATTTCTTATTGTTATTGTTATTTATTATTGTTATTGTTATTTCCTATTGTTATTGTTATTTCTTATTGTTATTGTTATTTCTTATTGTTATTGTTATTTCTTATTGTTATTGTTATTTCTTATTGTTATTGTTATTTCCTATTGTTATTGTTATTTCTTATTGTTATTGTTATTTCTTATTGTTATTGTTATTTATTATTGTTATTGTTATTTCCTATTGTTATTGTTATTTCTTATTGTTATTGTTATTTCTTATTGTTATTGTTATTTCTTATTGTTATTGTTATTTCTTATTGGTATTGTTATTTCTTATTGTTAATGTTATTTCTTATTGTTATTTCTTATTGTTATTGTTATTTCTTATAGTTATTTCTTATTGTTATTGTTATTTCTTATTGTTATTGTTATTTTTTATTGTTATTGTTATTTCTTATTGTTATTGGTATTTTTTATTGTTATTGTTATTTTTTATTGTTATTGTTATTTCTTATTGTTATTGTTATTGTTATTTCTTATTGTTATTGTTATTTCTTATTGTTATTGTTATTGTTATTTCTTATTGTTATTGTTATTTCTTATTGTTATTGTTATTTCTTATTGTTATTGTTATTTCTTATTGTTATTGTTATTTCTTATTGTTTTTGCTATTTCTTATTGTTATTGTTATTTCTTATTGTTATTGTTATTTCTTATTGTTATTGTTCTTCCTTATTGTTATTGTTATTTCTTATTGTTATTGTTATTTCTTATTGTTAATGTTATTTCTTATTGTTATTGTTATTCCTTATTGATATTGTTATTTCTTATTGTTATTGTTATTTCTTATTGTTATTGTTGTTTCTTATTGTTATTGTTATTTCTTATTCTTATTGTTATTTCTTATTGTTACTGTTATTTTTTTATTGTTATTGTTATTTCTTATTGTTATTGTTATTTCTTATTGTTACTGTTATTTTTATTGTTATTGTTATTTCTTATTGTTATTGTTATTTCTTATGGTTATTGTTATTTCTTATTGTTATTGTTATTTCTTATTGTTATTGTTATTTATTATTGTTATTGTTATTTCTTATTGTTATTGTTATTTCCAATTGTTATTGTTATTTCTTTTTGTTATTGTTATTTCTTATTGTTATTGTTATTTCTTATTGTTATTGTTATTTTTTATTGTTATTGTTATTTCTTATTGTTATTGTTATTTCTTTTTGTTATTGTTATTTCTTATTGTTATTGTTATTGTTATTCCTTATTGTTATTGTTATTTATTATTGTTATTGTTATTTCTTATTGTTATTGTTATTTCTTATTGTTAATGTTATTTCTTATTGTTATTTCTTATTGTTATTGTTATTCCTTATTGATATTGTTATTTCTTATTGTTATTGTTATTTTTTATTGTTATTGTTATTTCTTATTGATATTGTTATTTCTTATTGTTATTGTTATTTCTTATTGTTATTTTTTATTGTTATTGTTATTTCTTATTGTTATTGTTATTGTTATTCCTTATTGTTATTGTTATTTCTTATTGTTATTGTTATTTCTTATTGTTATTGTTATTTCTTATTGTTATTGCTACTTCTTATTGTTATTGTTATTTCTTATTGTCATTGTTATTTCTTATTGTTATTGTTCTTCCTTATTGTTATTGTTATTTCTTATTGTTATTGTTATTTCTTTTTGTTATTGTTATTTCTTATTGTTATTGTTATTCCTTATTGTTATTGTTATTTATTATTGTTATTGTTATTTCTTATTGTTATTGTTATTTCTTTTTGTTAATGTTATTTCTTATTGTTATTTCTTATTGTTATTGTTATTTATTATTGTTATTGTTATTTCCAATTGTTATTGTTATTTCTTTTTGTTATTGTTATTTCTTATTGTTATTGTTATTTCTTATTGTTATTGTTATTTTTTTATTGTTATTGTTATTTTTTATTGTTATTGTTATTTCTTATTATTATTGTTATTTCTTATTCTTATTGTTATTTCTTATTGTTATTGTTATTTATTATTGTTATTGTTATTTCCTATTGTTATTGTTATTTCTTATTGTTATTGTTATTTCTTATTGTTATTGTTATTTCTTATTGTTATTGTTATTTCTTATTGTTATTGTTATTTCCTATTGTTATTGTTATTTCTTATTGTTATTGTTATTTCTTATTGTTATTGTTATTTATTATTGTTATTGTTATTTCCTATTGTTATTGTTATTTCTTATTGTTATTGTTATTTCTTATTGTTATTGTTATTTCTTATTGTTATTGTTATTTCTTATTGTTATTGTTATTTCCTATTGTTATTGTTATTTCTTATTGTTATTGTTATTTCTTATTGTTATTGTTATTTCCTATTGTTATTGTTATTTCTTATTGTTAATGTTATTTCTTATTGTTATTTCTTATTGTTATTGTTATTTCTTATAGTTATTTCTTATTGTTATTGTTATTTCTTATTGTTATTGTAATTTTTTATTGTTATTGTTATTTCTTATTGTTATTGGTATTTTTTATTGTTATTATTATTTTTTATTGTTATTGTTATTGTTATTGTTATTTCTTATTGTTATTGTTATTTCTTATTGTTATTGGTATTTCTTATTGTTATTGTTATTTCTTATTGTTATTGTTATTTCTTATTGTTATTGTTATTTCTTATTGTTTTTGCTATTTCTTATTGTTATTGTTATTTCTTATTGTCATTGTTATTTCTTATTGTTATTGTTCTTCCTTATTGTTATTGTTATTTCTTATTGTTATTGTTATTTCTTATCCTTATTGTTATTTCTTATTGTTACTGTTATTTCTTATTTTTATTGTTATTTCTTATTGTTATTGTTATTTCTTATGGTTATTGTTATTTCTTATTATTATTGTTATTTCTTATTGTTATTTCTTATTGTTATTGTTATTTCTTATTGATATTGTTATTTCTTATTGTTATTGTTATTGTTATTTCTTCTTGATATTCTTGTTTCTTATTGTTATTGTTTTTTTTATTGTTATTGTTATTTCTTATTGTTATTGTTATTTCCTATTGTTATTTCTTATTGTTATTGTTATTTCTTATTGTTATTGTTATTTCTTTTTGTTATTGTTATTTCTTATTGTTATTGTTATTCCTTATTGTTATTGTTATTTCTTATTGTTATTGTTATTTCTTATTGTTATTGTTATTTCTTATTGTTATTGTTATTTCTTATTGTTATTGTTATTTCTTATTGTTATTGCTATTTCTTATTGTTATTGTTATTTCTTATTGTCATTGTTATTTCTTATTGTTATTGTTCTTCCTTATTGTTATTGTTATTTCTTATTCTTATTGTTATTTCTTATTGTTACTGTTATTTTTTATTGTTATTGTTATTTCTTATTGTTATTGTTATTTCTTATGGTTATTGTTATTTCTTATTGTTATTGTTTTTTCTTATTGTTATTGTTATTTATTATTGTTATTGTTATTTCTTATTGTTATTGTTATTTCCAATTGTTATTGTTATTTCTTTTTGTTATTGTTATTTCTTATTGTTAATGTTATTTCTTATTGTTATTGTTATTTTTTATTGTTATTGTTATTTCTTATTGTTATTGTTATTTCTTATTGTTATTGTTATTTCTTTTTGTTATTGTTATTTCTTATTGTTATTGTTATTTCTTATTGTTATTGTTATTTCTTATTGTTATTGTTATTTCTTATTGTTTTTGCTATTTCTTATTGTTATTGTTATTTCTTATTGTCATTGTTATTTCTTATTGTTATTGTTCTTCCTTATTGTTATTGTTATTTCTTATTGTTATTGTTATTTCTTATCCTTATTGTTATTTCTTATTGTTACTGTTATTTCTTATTGTTATTGTTATTTCTTATTGTTATTGCTATTTCTTATGGTTATTGTTATTTCTTATTATTATTGTTATTTCTTATTGTTAATGTTATTTCTTATTGTTATTATTATTTCTTATTGTTATTATTATTTCTTATTGATATTGTTATTTCTTATTGTTATTGTTATTTTTTATTGTTATTGTTATTTCTTATTGTTATTGTTATTTATTATTGTTATTGTTATTTCCTATTGTTATTGTTATTTCTTATTGTTATTGTTATTTCTTATTGTTATTGTTATTTCCAATTGTTATTGTTATTTCTTTTTGTTATTGTTATTTCTTATTGTTATTGTGATTTCTTATTGTTATTGTTATTTTTTATTGTTATTGTTATTTCTTATTGTTATTGTTATTTCTTTTTGTTATTGTTATTTCTTATTGTTATTGTTATTCCTTATTGTTATTGTTATTTATTATTGTTATTGTTATTTCTTATTGTTAATGTTATTTCTTATTGTTATTGTTATTCCTTATTGATATTGTTATTTCTTATTGTTATTGTTATTTTTTATTGTTATTGTTATTTCTTATTGATATTGTTATTTCTTATTGTTATTGTTATTTCTTATTGTTATTTTTTATTGTTATTGTTATTTCTTATTGTTATTGTTATTGTTATTGTTATTTCTTATTGTTATTGTTATTTCTTATTGTTATTGTTATTTCTTATTGTTATTGTTATTTCTTATTGTTATTGCTACTTCTTATTGTTATTGTTATTTCTTATTGTCATTGTTATTTCTTATTGTTATTGTTCTTCCTTATTGTTATTTCTTATTCTTATTGTTATTTCTTTTTGTTATTGTTATTTCTTATTGTTATTGTTATTCCTTATTGTTATTGTTATTTATTATTGTTATTGTTATTTCTTATTGTTATTGTTATTTCTTATTGTTAATGTTATTTCTTATTGTTATTGTTATTTCTTATTGTTATTGTTATTTATTATTGTTATTGTTATTTCCAATTGTTATTGTTATTTCTTTTTGTTATTGTTATTTCTTATTGTTATTGTTATTTCTTATTGTTATTGTTATTTTTTATTGTTATTGTTATTTCTTATTATTATTGTTATTTCTTATTCTTATTGTTATTTCTTATTGTTATTGTTATTTATTATTGTTATTGTTATTTCCTATTGTTATTGTTATTTCTTATTGTTATTGTTATTTCTTATTGTTATTGTTATTTCTTATTGTTATTGTTATTTCTTATTGTTATTGTTATTTCCTATTGTTATTGTTATTTCTTATTGTTATTGTTATTTCTTATTGTTATTGTTATTTATTATTGTTATTGTTATTTCCTATTGTTATTGTTATTTCTTATTGTTATTGTTATTTCTTATTGTTATTGTTATTTCTTATTGTTATTGTTATTTCTTATTGGTATTGTTATTTCTTATTGTTAATGTTATTTCTTATTGTTATTTCTTATTGTTATTGTTATTTCTTATAGTTATTTCTTATTGTTATTGTTATTTCTTATTGTTATTGTTATTTTTTATTGTTATTGTTATTTCTTATTGTTATTGGTATTTTTTATTGTTATTGTTATTTTTTATTGTTATTGTTATTTCTTATTGTTATTGTTATTGTTATTTCTTATTGTTATTGTTATTTCTTATTGTTATTGTTATTGTTATTTCTTATTGTTATTGTTATTTCTTATTGTTATTGTTATTTCTTATTGTTATTGTTATTTCTTATTGTTATTGTTATTTCTTATTGTTTTTGCTATTTCTTATTGTTATTGTTATTTCTTATTGTTATTGTTATTTCTTATTGTTATTGTTCTTCCTTATTGTTATTGTTATTTCTTATTGTTATTGTTATTTCTTATTGTTAATGTTATTTCTTATTGTTATTGTTATTCCTTATTGATATTGTTATTTCTTATTGTTATTGTTATTTCTTATTGTTATTGTTGTTTCTTATTGTTATTGTTATTTCTTATTCTTATTGTTATTTCTTATTGTTACTGTTATTTTTTATTGTTATTGTTATTTCTTATTGTTATTGTTATTTCTTATTGTTACTGTTATTTTTATTGTTATTGTTATTTCTTATTGTTATTGTTATTTCTTATGGTTATTGTTATTTCTTATTGTTATTGTTATTTCTTATTGTTATTGTTATTTATTATTGTTATTGTTATTTCTTATTGTTATTGTTATTTCCAATTGTTATTGTTATTTCTTTTTGTTATTGTTATTTCTTATTGTTATTGTTATTTCTTATTGTTATTGTTATTTTTTATTGTTATTGTTATTTCTTATTGTTATTGTTATTTCTTTTTGTTATTGTTATTTCTTATTGTTATTGTTATTGTTATTCCTTATTGTTATTGTTATTTATTATTGTTATTGTTATTTCTTATTGTTATTGTTATTTCTTATTGTTAATGTTATTTCTTATTGTTATTTCTTATTGTTATTGTTATTCCTTATTGATATTGTTATTTCTTATTGTTATTGTTATTTTTTATTGTTATTGTTATTTCTTATTGATATTGTTATTTCTTATTGTTATTGTTATTTCTTATTGTTATTTTTTATTGTTATTGTTATTTCTTATTGTTATTGTTATTGTTATTCCTTATTGTTATTGTTATTTCTTATTGTTATTGTTATTTCTTATTGTTATTGTTATTTCTTATTGTTATTGCTACTTCTTATTGTTATTGTTATTTCTTATTGTCATTGTTATTTCTTATTGTTATTGTTCTTCCTTATTGTTATTGTTATTTCTTATTGTTATTGTTATTTCTTTTTGTTATTGTTATTTCTTATTGTTATTGTTATTCCTTATTGTTATTGTTATTTATTATTGTTATTGTTATTTCTTATTGTTATTGTTATTTCTTTTTGTTAATGTTATTTCTTATTGTTATTGTTATTTATTATTGTTATTGTTATTTCCAATTGTTATTGTTATTTCTTTTTGTTATTGTTATTTCTTATTGTTATTGTTATTTCTTATTGTTATTGTTATTTTTTATTGTTATTGTTATTTTTTATTGTTATTGTTATTTCTTATTATTATTGTTATTTCTTATTCTTATTGTTATTTCTTATTGTTATTGTTATTTATTATTGTTATTGTTATTTCCTATTGTTATTGTTATTTCTTATTGTTATTGTTATTTCTTATTGTTATTGTTATTTCTTATTGTTATTGTTATTTCTTATTGTTATTGTTATTTCCTATTGTTATTGTTATTTCTTATTGTTATTGTTATTTCTTATTGTTATTGTTATTTATTATTGTTATTGTTATTTCCTATTGTTATTGTTATTTCTTATTGTTATTGTTATTTCTTATTGTTATTGTTATTTCTTATTGTTATTGTTATTTCTTATTGTTATTGTTATTTCCTATTGTTATTGTTATTTCTTATTGTTATTGTTATTTCTTATTGTTATTGTTATTTCCTATTGTTATTGTTATTTCTTATTGGTATTGTTATTTCTTATTGTTAATGTTATTTCTTATTGTTATTTCTTATTGTTATTGTTATTTCTTATAGTTATTTCTTATTGTTATTGTTATTTCTTATTGTTATTGTAATTTTTTATTGTTATTGTTATTTCTTATTGTTATTGGTATTTTTTATTGTTATTATTATTTTTTATTGTTATTGTTATTTCTTATTGTTATTGTTATTGTTATTTCTTATTGTTATTGTTATTTCTTATTGTTATTGGTATTTCTTATTGTTATTGTTATTTCTTATTGTTATTGTTATTTCTTATTGTTATTGTTATTTCTTATTGTTTTTGCTATTTCTTATTGTTATTGTTATTTCTTATTGTCATTGTTATTTCTTATTGTTATTGTTCTTCCTTATTGTTATTGTTATTTCTTATTGTTATTGTTATTTCTTATCCTTATTGTTATTTCTTATTGTTACTGTTATTTCTTATTTTTATTGTTATTTCTTATTGTTATTGTTATTTCTTATGGTTATTGTTATTTCTTATTATTATTGTTATTTCTTATTGTTATTTCTTATTGTTATTTCTTATTGTTATTGTTATTTCTTATTGATATTGTTATTTCTTATTGTTATTGTTATTGTTATTTCTTATTGTTATTGTTATTTCTTCTTGATATTCTTATTTCTTATTGTTATTGTTTTTTTTATTGTTATTGTTATTTCTTATTGTTATTGTTATTTCCTATTGTTATTTCTTATTGTTATTGTTATTTCTTATTGTTATTGTTATTTCTTTTTGTTATTGTTATTTCTTATTGTTATTGTTATTCCTTATTGTTATTGTTATTTCTTATTGTTATTGTTATTTCTTATTGTTATTGTTATTTCTTATTGTTATTGTTATTTCTTATTGTTATTGCTATTTCTTATTGTTATTGTTATTTCTTATTGTCATTGTTATTTCTTATTGTTATTGTTCTTCCTTATTGTTATTGTTATTTCTTATTCTTATTGTTATTTCTTATTGTTACTGTTATTTTTTATTGTTATTGTTATTTCTTATTGTTATTGTTATTTCTTATGGTTATTGTTATTTCTTATTGTTATTGTTTTTTCTTATTGTTATTGTTATTTATTATTGTTATTGTTATTTCTTATTGTTATTGTTATTTCCAATTGTTATTGTTATTTCTTTTTGTTATTGTTATTTCTTATTGTTAATGTTATTTCTTATTGTTATTGTTATTTTTTATTGTTATTGTTATTTCTTATTGTTATTGTTATTTCTTATTGTTATTGTTATTTCTTTTTGTTATTGTTATTTCTTATTGTTATTGTTATTTCTTATTGTTATTGTTATTTCTTATTGTTTTTGCTATTTCTTATTGTTATTGTTATTTCTTATTGTCATTGTTATTTCTTATTGTTATTGTTCTTCCTTATTGTTATTGTTATTTCTTATTGTTATTGTTATTTCTTATCCTTATTGTTATTTCTTATTGTTACTGTTATTTCTTATTGTTATTGTTATTTCTTATTGTTATTGCTATTTCTTATGGTTATTGTTATTTCTTATTATTATTGTTATTTCTTATTGTTAATGTTATTTCTTATTGTTATTGTTATTTCTTATTGTTATTATTATTTCTTATTGATATTGTTATTTCTTATTGTTATTGTTATTTTTTATTGTTATTGTTATTTCTTATTGTTATTGTTATTTATTATTGTTATTGTTATTTCCTATTGTTATTGTTATTTCTTATTGTTATTGTTATTTCTTATTGTTATTGTTATTTCTTATTGTTATTGTTATTTCTTATTGTTATTGTTATTTCTTATTGTTATTGTTATTTCTTATTGTTATTGTTATTTCCTATTGTTATTGTTATTGTTATTTCTTATTGGTATTGTTATTTCTTATTGTTAATGTTATTTCTTATTGTTATTTCTTATTGTTATTGTTATTTCTTATAGTTATTTCTTATTGTTATTGTTATTTCTTATTGTTATTGTTATTTTTTATTGTTATTGTTATTTCTTATTGTTATTGGTATTTTTTATTGTTATTGTTATTTTTTATTGTTATTGTTATTTCTTATTGTTATTGTTATTGTTATTTCTTATTGTTATTGTTATTTCTTATTGTTATTGTTATTGTTATTTCTTATTGTTATTGTTATTTCTTATTGTTATTGGTATTTCTTATTGTTATTGTTATTTCTTATTGTTATTGTTATTTCTTATTGTTATTGTTATTTCTTATTGTTTTTGCTATTTCTTATTTTTATTGTTATTTCTTATTGTTATTGTTCTTCCTTATTGTTATTGTTATTTCTTATAGTTATTGTTATTTCTTATCCTTATTGTTATTTCTTATTGTTACTGTTATTTCTTATTGTTATTGTTATTTCTTATAGTTATTGTTATTTCTTATCCTTATTGTTATTTCTTATTGTTACTGTTATTTCTTATTGTTATTGTTATTTCTGATTGTTATTGTTATTTCTTATGGTTATTGTTATTTCTTATTGTTATTGTTATTTTTTATTGTTATTGTTATTTCTTATTGTTATTGTTATTTCCTATTGTTATTTCTTATTGTTATTGTTATTTCTTATTGTTATTGTTATTTCTTTTTGTTATTGTTATTTCTTATTGTTATTGTTATTCCTTATTGTTATTTATTATTGTTATTGTTATTTCTTATTGTTATTGTTATTTCTTATTGTTAATGTTATTTCTTATTGTTATTTCTTATTGTTATTGTTATTCCTTATTGATATTGTTATTTCTTATTGTTATTGTTATTTCTTATTGTTATTGTTATTTCTTATTGTTATTGTTATTTCTTATTCTTATTGTTATTTCTTATTGTTACTGTTATTTTTTATTGTTATTGTTATTTCTTATTGTTATTGTTATTTCTTATTGTTACTGTTATTTTTTATTGTTATTGTTATTTCTTATTGTTATTGTTATTTCTTATGGTTATTGTTATTTCTTATTGTTATTGTTATTTCTTATTGTTATTGTTATTTATTATTGTTATTGTTATTTCTTATTGTTATTGTTATTTCCAATTGTTATTGTTATTTCTTTTTGTTATTGTTATTTCTTATTGTTATTGTTATTTCTTATTGTTATTGTTATTTTTTATTGTTATTGTTATTTCTTATTGTTATTGTTATTTCTTTTTGTTATTGTTATTTCTTATTGTTATTGTTATTGTTATTCCTTATTGTTATTGTTATTTATTATTGTTATTGTTATTTCTTATTGTTATTGTTATTTCTTATTGTTAATGTTATTTCTTATTGTTATTTCTTATTGTTATTGTTATTCCTTAGTGATATTGTTATTTCTTATTGTTATTGTTATTTTTTATTGTTATTGTTATTTCTTATTGATATTGTTATTTCTTATTGTTATTGTTATTTCTTATTGTTATTTTTTATTGTTATTGTTATTTCTTATTGTTATTGTTATTGTTATTTCTTATTGTTATTGTTATTTCTTATTGTTATTGTTATTTCTTATTGTTATTGTTATTTCTTATTGTTATTGCTATTTCTTATTGTTATTGTTATTTCTTATTGTCATTGTTATTTCTTATTGTTATTGTTCTTCCTTATTGTTATTGTTATTTCTTATTGTTATTGTTATTTCTTATTCTTATTGTTATTTCTTATTGTTACTGTTATTGTTATTTCTTATTGTTATTGTTATTTCTTATGGTTATTGTTATTTCTTATTGTTATTGTTATTTCTTATTGTTATTGTTATTTCTTATTGTTATTGTTATTTATTATTGTTATTGTTATTTCCAATTGTTATTGTTATTTCTTTTTGTTATTGTTATTTCTTATTGTTATTGTTATTTCTTATTGTTATTGTTATTTTTTATTGTTATTGTTATTTCTTATTATTATTGTTATTTCTTATTCTTATTGTTATTTCTTATTGTTATTGTTATTTTTTATTGTTATTGTTATTTTTTATTGTTATTGTTATTTCTTATTATTATTGTTATTTCTTATTCTTATTGTTATTTCTTATTGTTATTGTTATTTATTATTGTTATTGTTATTTCCTATTGTTATTGTTATTTCTTATTGTTATTGTTATTTCTTATTGTTATTGTTATTTCTTATTGTTATTGTTATTTCTTATTGTTATTGTTATTTCCTATTGTTATTGTTATTTCTTATTGTTATTGTTATTTATTATTGTTATTGTTATTTCCTATTGTTATTGTTATTTCTTATTGTTATTGTTATTTCTTATTGTTATTGTTATTTCTTATTGTTATTGTTATTTCTTATTGTTATTGTTATTTCCTATTGTTATTGTTATTTCTTATTGTTATTGTTATTTCTTATTGTTATTGTTATTTCCTATTGTTATTGTTATTTCTTATTGGTATTGTTATTTCTTATTGTTAATGTTATTTCTTATTGTTATTTCTTATTGTTATTGTTATTTCTTATAGTTATTTCTTATTGTTATTGTTATTTCTTATTGTTATTGTAATTTTTTATTGTTATTGTTATTTCTTATTGTTATTGGTATTTTTTATTGTTATTATTATTTTTTATTGTTATTGTTATTTCTTATTGTTATTGTTATTGTTATTTCTTATTGTTATTGTTATTTCTTATTGTTATTGGTATTTCTTATTGTTATTGTTATTTCTTATTGTTATTGTTATTTCTTATTGTTATTGTTATTTCTTATTGTTTTTGCTATTTCTTATTGTTATTGTTATTTCTTATTGTCATTGTTATTTCTTATTGTTATTGTTCTTCCTTATTGTTATTGTTATTTCTTATTGTTATTGTTATTTCTTATCCTTATTGTTATTTCTTATTGTTACTGTTATTTCTTATTTTTATTGTTATTTCTTATTGTTATTGTTATTTCTTATGGTTATTGTTATTTCTTATTATTATTGTTATTTCTTATTGTTATTTCTTATTGTTATTGTTATTTCTTATTGATATTGTTATTTCTTATTGTTATTGTTATTGTTATTTCTTATTGTTATTGTTATTTCTTCTTGATATTCTTATTTCTTATTGTTATTGTTTTTTTTATTGTTATTGTTATTTCTTATTGTTATTGTTATTTCTTTTTGTTATTGTTATTTCTTATTGTTATTGTTATTCCTTATTGTTATTGTTATTTCTTATTGTTATTGTTATTTCTTATTGTTATTGTTATTTCTTATTGTTATTGTTATTTCTTATTGTTATTGTTATTTCTTATTGTTATTGCTATTTCTTATTGTTATTGTTATTTCTTATTGTCATTGTTATTTCTTATTGTTATTGTTCTTCCTTATTGTTATTGTTATTTCTTATTCTTATTGTTATTTCTTATTGTTACTGTTATTTTTTATTGTTATTGTTATTTCTTATTGTTATTGTTATTTCTTATGGTTATTGTTATTTCTTATTGTTATTGTTTTTTCTTATTGTTATTGTTATTTATTATTGTTATTGTTATTTCTTATTGTTATTGTTATTTCCAATTGTTATTGTTATTTCTTTTTGTTATTGTTATTTCTTATTGTTAATGTTATTTCTTATTGTTATTGTTATTTTTTATTGTTATTGTTATTTCTTATTGTTATTGTTATTTCTTATTGTTATTGTTATTTCTTTTTGTTATTGTTATTTCTTATTGTTATTGTTATTTCTTATTGTTATTGTTATTTCTTATTGTTATTGTTATTTCTTATTGTTTTTGCTATTTCTTATTGTTATTGTTATTTCTTATTGTCATTGTTATTTCTTATTGTTATTGTTCTTCCTTATTGTTATTGTTATTTCTTATTGTTATTGTTATTTCTTATCCTTATTGTTATTTCTTATTGTTACTGTTATTTCTTATTGTTATTGTTATTTGTTATTGTTATTGCTATTTCTTATGGTTATTGTTATTTCTTATTATTATTGTTATTTCTTATTGTTAATGTTATTTCTTATTGTTATTGTTATTTCTTATTGTTATTATTATTTCTTATTGATATTGTTATTTCTTATTGTTATTGTTATTTTTTATTGTTATTGTTATTTCTTATTGTTATTGTTATTTATTATTGTTATTGTTATTTCCTATTGTTATTGTTATTTCTTATTGTTATTGTTATTTCTTATTGTTATTGTTATTTCTTATTGTTATTGTTATTTCTTATTGTTATTGTTATTTCTTATTGTTATTGTTATTTCTTATTGTTATTGTTATTTCCTATTGTTATTGTTATTGTTATTTCTTATTGGTATTGCTATTTCTTATTGTTAATGTTATTTCTTATTGTTATTTCTTATTGTTATTGTTATTTCTTATAGTTATTTCTTATTGTTATTGTTATTTCTTATTGTTATTGTTATTTTTTATTGTTATTGTTATTTCTTATTGTTATTGGTATTTTTTATTGTTATTGTTATTTTTTATTGTTATTGTTATTTCTTATTGTTATTGTTATTGTTATTTCTTATTGTTATTGTTATTTCTTATTGTTATTGTTATTGTTATTTCTTATTGTTATTGTTATTTCTTATTGTTATTGGTATTTCTTATTGTTATTGTTATTTCTTATTGTTATTGTTATTTCTTATTGTTATTGTTATTTCTTATTGTTTTTGCTATTTCTTATTGTTATTGTTATTTCTTATTGTTATTGTTCTTCCTTATTGTTATTGTTATTTCTTATAGTTATTGTTATTTCTTATCCTTATTGTTATTTCTTATTGTTACTGTTATTTCTTATTGTTATTGTTATTTCTTATAGTTATTGTTATTTCTTATCCTTATTGTTATTTCTTATTGTTACTGTTATTTCTTATTGTTATTGTTATTTCTGATTGTTATTGTTATTTCTTATGGTTATTGTTATTTCTTATTGTTATTGTTATTTTTTATTGTTATTGTTATTTCTTATTGTTATTGTTATTTCCTATTGTTATTTCTTATTGTTATTGTTATTTCTTATTGTTATTGTTATTTCTTTTTGTTATTGTTATTTCTTATTGTTATTGTTATTCCTTATTGTTATTTATTATTGTTATTGTTATTTCTTATTGTTATTGTTATTTCTTATTGTTAATGTTATTTCTTATTGTTATTTCTTATTGTTATTGTTATTCCTTATTGATATTGTTATTTCTTATTGTTATTGTTATTTCTTATTGTTATTGTTATTTCTTATTGTTATTGTTATTTCTTATTGTTATTGTTATTTCTTATTCTTATTGTTATTTCTTATTCTTATTGTTATTTCTTATTGTTACTGTTATTTTTTATTGTTATTGTTATTTTTTATTGTTATTGTTATTTCTTATTGTTACTGTTATTTTTTATTGTTATTGTTATTTCTTATTGTTATTGTTATTTCTTATGGTTATTGTTATTTCTTATTGTTATTGTTATTTCTTATTGTTATTGTTATTTATTATTGTTATTGTTATTTCTTATTGTTATTGTTATTTCCAATTGTTATTGTTATTTCTTTTTGTTATTGTTATTTCTTATTGTTATTGTTATTTCTTATTGTTATTGTTATTTTTTATTGTTATTGTTATTTCTTATTGTTATTGTTATTTCTTTTTGTTATTGTTATTTCTTATTGTTATTGTTATTGTTATTCCTTATTGTTATTGTTATTTATTATTGTTATTGTTATTTCTTATTGTTATTGTTATTTCTTATTGTTAATGTTATTTCTTATTGTTATTTCTTATTGTTATTGTTATTCCTTATTGATATTGTTATTTCTTATTGTTATTGTTATTTTTTATTGTTATTGTTATTTCTTATTGATATTGTTATTTCTTATTGTTATTGTTATTTCTTATTGTTATTTTTTATTGTTATTGTTATTTCTTATTGTTATTGTTATTGTTATTTCTTATTGTTATTGTTATTTCTTATTGTTATTGTTATTTCTTATTGTTATTGCTATTTCTTATTGTTATTGTTATTTCTTATTGTCATTGTTATTTCTTATTGTTATTGTTCTTCCTTATTGTTATTGTTATTTCTTATTCTTATTGTTATTTCTTATTGTTACTGTTATTGTTATTTCTTATTGTTATTGTTATTTCTTATGGTTATTGTTATTTCTTATTGTTATTGTTATTTCTTATTGTTATTGTTATTTCTTATTGTTATTGTTATTTATTATTGTTATTGTTATTTCCAATTGTTATTGTTATTTCTTTTTGTTATTGTTATTTCTTATTGTTATTGTTATTTCTTATTGTTATTGTTATTTTTTATTGTTATTGTTATTTCTTATTATTATTGTTATTTCTTATTCTTATTGTTATTTCTTATTGTTATTGTTATTTATTATTGTTATTGTTATTTCCTATTGTTATTGTTATTTCTTATAGTTATTGTTATTTCTTATTGTTATTGTTATTTCTTATTGTTATTGTTATTTCTTATTGTTATTGTTATTTCCTATTGTTATTGTTATTTCTTATTGTTATTGTTATTTCTTATTGTTATTGTTATTTCTTATTGTTATTGTTATTTATTATTGTTATTGTTATATCCTATTGTTATTGTTATTTCTTATTGTTTTTGTTATTTCTTATTGTTATTGTTATTTCTTATTGTTATTGTTATTTCTTATTGTTATTGTTATTTCTTATTGTTATTGTTATTTCCTATTGTTATTGTTATTTCTTATTGTTATTGTTATTTCCTATTGTTATTGTTATTTCTTATTGTTATTGTTATTGTTATTTCTTATTGGTATTGTTATTTCTTATTGTTAATGTTATTTCTTATTGTTATTTCTTATTGTTATTGTTATTTCTTATAGTTATTTCTTATTGTTATTGTTATTTTTTATTGTTATTGTTATTTCTTATTGTTATTGGTATTTTTTATTGTTATTGTTATTTTTTATTGTTATTGTTATTTCTTATTGTTATTGTTATTGTTATTTCTTATTGTTATTGTTATTTCTTATTGTTATTGGTATTTCTTATTGTTATTGTTATTTCTTATTGTTATTGTTATTTCTTATTGTTAATGTTATTTCTTATTGTTTTTGCTATTTCTTATTGTTATTGTTATTTCTTATTGTCATTGTTATTTCTTATTGTTATTGTTCTTCCTTATTGTTATTGTTATTTCTTATTGTTATTGTTATTTCTTATCCTTATTGTTATTTCTTATTGTTACTGTTATTTCTTATTTTTATTGTTATTTCTTATTGTTATTGTTATTTCTTATGGTTATTGTTATTTCTTATTATTATTGTTATTTCTTATTGTTATTTCTTATTGTTATTGTTATTTCTTATTGATATTGTTATTTCTTATTGTTATTGTTATTGTTATTTCTTATTGTTATTGTTATTTCTTCTTGATATTGTTATTTCTTATTGTTATTGTTTTTTTTTTATTGTTATTGTTATTTCTTATTGTTATTGTTATTTCCTATTGTTATTTCTTATTGTTATTGTTATTTCTTATTGTTATTGTTATTTCTTTTTGTTATTGTTATTTCTTATTGTTATTGTTATTCCTTATTGTTATTGTTATTTCTTATTGTTATTGTTATTTCTTATTGTTATTGTTATTTCTTATTGTTATTGCTATTTCTTATTGTTATTGTTATTTCTTATTGTCATTGTTATTTCTTATTGTTATTGTTCTTCCTTATTGTTATTGTTATTTCTTATTCTTATTGTTATTTCTTATTGTTACTGTTATTTTTTATTGTTATTGTTATTTCTTATTGTTATTGTTATTTCTTATGGTTATTGTTATTTCTTATTGTTATTGTTATTTCTTATTGTTATTGTTATTGTTATTTATTATTGTTATTGTTATTTCTTATTGTTATTGTTATTTCCAATTGTTATTGTTATTTCTTTTTGTTATTGTTATATCTTATTGTTATTGTTATTTCTTATTGTTATTGTTATTTTTTATTGTTATTGTTATTTCTTATTGTTATTGTTATTTCTTATTGTTATTGTTATTTCTTTTTGTTATTGTTATTTCTTATTGTTATTGTTATTTCTTATTGTTATTGTTATTTCTTATTGTTATTGTTATTTCTTATTGTTTTTGCTATTTCTTATTGTTATTGTTATTTCTTATTGTCATTGTTATTTCTTATTGTTATTGTTATTGTTATTCCTTATTGTTATTGTTATTTATTATTGTTATTGTTATTTCTTATTGTTATTGATATTTCTTATAGTTATTTCTTATTGTTATTGTTATTTTTTATTGTTATTGTTATTTCTTATTGTTATTGGAATTTTTTATTTTTATTGTTATTTTTTATTGTTATTGTTATTTCTTATTGTTATTGTTATTGTTATTTCTTATTGTTATTGTTATTTCTTATTGTTATTGTTATTGTTATTTCTTATTGTTATTGTTATTTCTTATTGTTATTGGTATTTCTTATTGTTATTGTTATTTCTTATTGTTATTGTTATTTCTTATTGTTATTGTTATTTCTTATTGTTTTTGCTATTTCTTATTGTTATTGTTATTTCTTATTGTCATTGTTATTTCTTATCCTTATTGTTATTTCTTATTGTTACTGTTATTTCTTATTTTTATTGTTATTTCTTATTGTTATTGTTATATCTTATGGTTATTGTTATTTCTTATTGTTATTGTTATTTCTTATTGATATTGTTATTTCTTATTGTTATTGTTATTGTTATTTCTTATTGTTATTGTTATTTCTTATTGATATTGTTATTTCTTATTGTTATTGTTTTTTTTTATTGTTATTGTTATTTCTTATTGTTATTGTTATTTCCTATTGTTATTTCTTATTGTTATTGTTATTTCTTATTGTTATTGTTATTTCTTTTTGTTATTGTTATTTCTTATTGTTATTGTTATTCCTTATTGTTATTGTTATTTATTATTGTCATTGTTATTTCTTATTGTTAATGTTATTTCTTATTGTTATTTCTTATTGTTATTGTTATTCCTTATTGATATTGTTATTTCTTATTGTTATTGTTATTTTTTATTGTTATTGTTATTGTTATTTCTTATTGTTATTGTTATTGTTATTTCTTATTGTTATTGTTATTCCTTATTGTTATTTATTATTGTTATTGTTATTTCTTATTGTTATTGTTATTTCTTATTGTTAATGTTATTTCTTATTGTTATTTCTTATTGTTATTGTTATTCCTTATTGATATTGTTATTTCTTATTGTTAATGTTATTTCTTATTGTTATTGTTATTTCTTATTGTTATTGTTATTTCTTATTCTTATTGTTATTTCTTATTCTTATTGTTATTTCTTATTGTTACTGTTATTTTTTATTGTTATTGTTATTTTTTATTGTTATTGTTATTTCTTATTGTTACTGTTATTTTTTATTGTTATTGTTATTTCTTATTGTTATTGTTATTTCTTATGGTTATTGTTATTTCTTATTGTTATTGTTATTTCTTATTGTTATTGTTATTTATTATTGTTATTGTTATTTCTTATTGTTATTGTTATTTCCAATTGTTATTGTTATTTCTTTTTGTTATTGTTATTTCTTATTGTTATTGTTATTTCTTATTGTTATTGTTATTTTTTATTGTTATTGTTATTTCTTATTGTTATTGTTATTTCTTTTTGTTATTGTTATTTCTTATTGTTATTGTTATTGTTATTCCTTATTGTTATTGTTATTTATTATTGTTATTGTTATTTCTTATTGTTATTGTTATTTCTTATTGTTATTGTTATTTCTTATTGTTAATGTTATTTCTTATTGTTATTTCTTATTGTTATTGTTATTCTTTATTGATATTGTTATTTCTTATTGTTATTGTTATTTTTTATTGTTATTGTTATTTCTTATTGATATTGTTATTTCTTATTGTTATTGTTATTTCTTATTGTTATTTTTTATTGTTATTGTTATTTCTTATTGTTATTGTTATTGTTATTTCTTATTGTTATTGTTATTTCTTATTGTTATTGTTATTTCTTATTGTTATTGCTATTTCTTATTGTTATTGTTATTTCTTATTGTCATTGTTATTTCTTATTGTTATTGTTCTTCCTTATTGTTATTGTTATTTCTTATTCTTATTGTTATTTCTTATTGTTACTGTTATTGTTATTTCTTATTGTTATTGTTATTTCTTATGGTTATTGTTATTTCTTATTGTTATTGTTATTTCTTATTGTTATTGTTATTTCTTATTGTTATTGTTATTTATTATTGTTATTGTTATTTCCAATTGTTATTGTTATTTCTTTTTGTTATTGTTATTTCTTATTGTTATTGTTATTTCTTATTGTTATTGTTATTTTTTATTGTTATTGTTATTTCTTATTATTATTGTTATTTCTTATTCTTATTGTTATTTCTTATTGTTATTGTTATTTATTATTGTTATTGTTATTTCCTATTGTTATTGTTATTTCTTATTGTTATTGTTATTTCTTATTGTTATTGTTATTTCTTATTGTTATTGTTATTTCTTATTGTTATTGTTATTTCCTATTGTTATTGTTATTTCTTATTGTTATTGTTATTTATTATTGTTATTGTTATTTCCTATTGTTATTGTTATTTCTTATTGTTTTTGTTATTTCTTATTGTTATTGTTATTTCTTATTGTTATTGTTATTTCTTATTGTTATTGTTATTTCTTATTGTTATTGTTATTTCCTATTGTTATTGTTATTTCTTATTGTTATTGTTATTTCCTATTGTTATTGTTATTTCTTATTGTTATTGTTATTGTTATTTCTTATTGGTATTGTTATTTCTTATTGTTAATGTTATTTCTTATTGTTATTTCTTATTGTTATTGTTATTTCTTATAGTTATTTCTTATTGTTATTGTTATTTTTTATTGTTATTGTTATTTCTTATTGTTATTGGTATTTTTTATTGTTATTGTTATTTTTTATTGTTATTGTTATTTCTTATTGTTATTGTTATTGTTATTTCTTATTGTTATTGTTATTTCTTATTGTTATTGGTATTTCTTATTGTTATTGTTATTTCTTATTGTTATTGTTATTTCTTATTGTTATTGTTATTTCTTATTGTTTTTGCTATTTCTTATTGTTATTGTTATTTCTTATTGTCATTGTTATTTCTTATTGTTATTGTTCTTTCTTATTGTTATTGTTATTTCTTATTGTTATTGTTATTTCTTATCCTTATTGTTATTTCTTATTGTTACTGTTATTTCTTATTTTTATTGTTATTTCTTATTGTTATTGTTATTTCTTATGGTTATTGTTATTTCTTATTATTATTGTTATTTCTTATTGTTATTTCTTATTGTTATTGTTATTTCTTATTGATATTGTTATTTCTTATTGTTATTGTTATTGTTATTTCTTATTGTTATTGTTATTTCTTCTTGATATTGTTATTTCTTATTGTTATTGTTTTTTTTTTATTGTTATTGTTATTTCTTATTGTTATTGTTATTTCCTATTGTTATTTCTTATTGTTATTGTTATTTCTTATTGTTATTGTTATTTCTTTTTGTTATTGTTATTTCTTATTGTTATTGTTATTCCTTATTGTTATTGTTATTTCTTATTGTTATTGTTATTTCTTATTGTTATTGTTATTTCTTATTGTTATTGCTATTTCTTATTGTTATTGTTATTTCTTATTGTCATTGTTATTTCTTATTGTTATTGTTCTTCCTTATTGTTATTGTTATTTCTTATTCTTATTGTTATTTCTTATTGTTACTGTTATTTTTTATTGTTATTGTTATTTTTTATTGTTATTGTTATTTCTTATGGTTATTGTTATTTCTTATTGTTATTGTTATTGTTATTTATTATTGTTATTGTTATTTCTTATTGTTATTGTTATTTCCAATTGTTATTGTTATTTCTTTTTGTTATTGTTATTTCTTATTGTTATTGTTATTTCTTATTGTTATTGTTATTTTTTATTGTTATTGTTATTTCTTATTGTTATTGTTATTTCTTATTGTTATTGTTATTTCTTTTTGTTATTGTTATTTCTTATTGTTATTGTTATTTCTTATTGTTATTGTTATTTCTTATTGTTATTGTTATTTCTTATTGTTTTTGCTATTTCTTATTGTTATTGTTATTTCTTATTGTCATTGTTATTTCTTATTGTTATTGTTCTTCCTTATTGTTATTGTTATTTCTTATTGTTATTGTTATTTCTTATTGTTATTGTTATTTCTGATCCTTATTGTTATTTCTTATTGTTACTGTTATTTCTTATTGTTATTGTTATTTCATATTGTTATTGCTATTTCTTATTATTATTGTTATTTCTTATTGTTAATGTTATTTCTTATTGTTATTGTTATTTCTTATTGTTATTATTATTTCTTATTGATATTGTTATTTCTTATTGTTATTGTTATTTTTTATTGTTATTGGTATTTTTTATTGTTATTGGTATTTATTATTGTTATTGTTATTTATTATTGTTATTGTTATTGTTATTTCCTATTGTTATTGTTATTTCTTATTGTTACTGTTATTTCTTATTGTTATTGTTATTTCTTATTGTTATTGTTATTTCTTATTGTTATTGTTATTTCTTATTGTTATTGTTATTTCTTATTGTTATTGTTATTTCTTATTGTTATTGTTATTTCCTATTGTTATTGTTATTTCTTATTGTTATTGTTATTTCTTATTGTTATTGTTATTGTTATTTCTTATTGGTATTGTTATTTCTTATTGTTAATGTTATTTCTTATTGTTATTTCTTATTGTTATTGTTATTTCTTATTGTTATTGTTATTTCTTATCCTTATTGTTATTTCTTATTGTTACTGTTATTTCTTATTGTTATTGTTATTTCTTATTGTTATTGTTATTTCTTATGGTTATTGTTATTTCTTATTGATATTTTTATTTCTTATTGTTATTGTTTTTTTTATTGTTATTGTTATTTCTTATTGTTATTGTTATTTCCTATTGTTATTTCTTATTGTTATTGTTATTTCTTATTGTTATTGTTATTTCTTATTGTTTTTGCTATTTCTTATTGTTATTGTTATTTCTTATTGTCATTGTTATTTCTTATTGTTATTGTTCTTCCTTATTGTTATTGTTATTTCTTATCCTTATTGTTATTTCTTATTGTTACTGTTATTTCTTATTGTTATTGTTATTTCTTATTGTTATTGTTATTTCTTATTGTTATTGTTATTTCTTATTGTTATTGTTATTTCTTATTGTTATTGTTATTTCTTATTGTAATTGTTATTTCCTATTGTTATTGTTATTTCTTATTGTTATTGTTATTTCTTATTCTTATTGTTAATTCTTATTGTTACTGTTATTTTTTATTGTTATTGTTATTTCTTATTGTTATTGTTATTGTTATTTCTTATTGGTATTGTTATTTCTTATTGTTAATGTTATTTCCTATTGTTATTTCTTATTGTTTTGTTATTTCTTATTGTTATTGTTATTGTTATTTCTTATTGGTATTGTTATTTCTTATTGTTAATGTTATTTCTTATTGTTATTTCTTAATGTTTTGTTATTTCTTATAGTTATTTCTTATTGTTATTGTTATTGTTATTTCTTATTGGTATTGTTATTTTTTATTGTTATTGTTATTTCTTATTGTTATTGTTATTTCTTTTTGTTATTGTTATTTCTTATTGTTATTGTTATTGTTATTCCTTATTGTTATTGTTATTTATTATTGTTATTGTTATTTCTTATTGTTATTGATATTTCTTATAGTTATTTCTTATTGTTATTGTTATTTTTTATTGTTATTGTTATTTCTTATTGTTATTGGAATTTTTTATTGTTATTGTTATTTTTTATTGTTATTGTTATTTCTTATTGTTATTGTTATTGTTATTTCTTATTGTTATTGTTATTTCTTATTGTTATTGTTATTGTTATTGTTATTTCTTATTGTTATTGTTATTTCTTATTGTTATTGGTATTTCTTATTGTTATTGTTATTTCTTATTGTTATTGTTATTTCTTATTGTTATTGTTATTTCTTATTGTTTTTGCTATTTCTTATTGTTATTGTTATTTCTTATTGTCATTGTTATTTCTTATTGTTATTGTTCTTCCTTATTGTTATTGTTATTTCTTATTGTTATTGTTATTTCTTATCCTTATTGTTATTTCTTATTGTTACTGTTATTTCTTATTTTTATTGTTATTTCTTATTGTTATTGTTATATCTTATGGTTATTGTTATTTCTTATTGTTATTGTTATTTCTTATTGATATTGTTATTTCTTATTGTTATTGTTATTGTTATTTCTTATTGTTATTGTTATTTCTTATTGATATTGTTATTTCTTATTGTTATTGTTTTTTTTTTATTGTTATTGTTATTTCTTATTGTTATTGTTATTTCCTATTGTTATTTCTTATTGTTATTGTTATTTCTTATTGTTATTGTTATTTCTTTTTGTTATTGTTATTTCTTATTGTTATTGTTATTCCTTATTGTTATTGTTATTTATTATTGTCATTGTTATTTCTTATTGTTAATGTTATTTCTTATTGTTATTTCTTATTGTTATTGTTATTCCTTATTGATATTGTTATTTCTTATTGTTATTGTTATTTTTTATTGTTATTGTTATTGTTATTTCTTATTGTTATTGTTATTGTTATTTCTTATTGTTATTGTTATTTCTTATTGTTATTGGTATTTCTTATTGTTATTGTTATTTCTTATTGTTATTGTTATTTCTTATTGTTATTGTTATTTCTTATTGTTTTTACTATTTCTTATTGTTATTGTTATTTCTTATTGTCATTGTTATTTCTTATTGTTATTGTTCTTCCTTATTGTTATTGTTATTTCTTATTGTTATTGTTATTTATTATTGTCATTGTTATTTCTTATTGTTAATGTTATTTCTTATTGTTATTTCTTATTGTTATTGTTATTTCTTATTGATATTGTTATTTCTTATTGTTATTGTTATTGTTATTTCTTATTGTTATTGTTATTTCTTATTGATATTGTTATTTCTTATTGTTATTGGTTTTTTTTATTGTTATTGTTATTTCTTATTGTTATTGTTATTTCCTATTGTTATTTCTTATTGTTATTGTTATTTCTTATTGTTATTGTTATTGTTATTTCTTATTGTTATTGTTATTTCTTATTGTTATTGTTATTTCTTATTGTTATTGTTATTTCTTATTGTTATTGCTATTTCTTATTGTTATTGTTATTTCTTATTGTCATTGTTATTTCTTATTGTTATTGTTCTTCCTTATTGTTATTGTTATTTCTTATTCTTATTGTTATTTCTTATTGTTACTGTTATTTCTTATTGTTATTGTTATTTCTTATTGTTATTGTTATTTCTTATGGTTATTGTTATTTCTTATTGTTATTGTTATTTCTTATTGTTATTGTTAATTCCAATTGTTATTGTTATTTCTTTTTGTTATTGTTATTTCTTATTGTTATTGTTATTTCTTATTGTTATTGTTATTTTTTATTGTTATTGTTATTTTTTATTGTTATTGTTATTTCTTATTATTATTGTTATTTCTTATTGTTATTGTTATTTATTATTGTTATTGTTATTTCCTATTATTATTGTTATTTCTTATTGTTATTGTTATTTCTTATTGTTATTGTTATTTCTTATTGTTATTGTTATTTCTTATTGTTATTGTTATTTCTTATTGTAATTGTTATTTCCTATTGTTATTGTTATTTCTTATTGTTATTGTTATTTCTTATTGTTATTGTTATTTATTATTGTTATTGTTATTTCCTATTGTTATTGTTATTTCTTATTGTTATTGTTATTTCTTATTGTTAATGTTATTTCTTATTGTTATTTCTTATTGTTATTGTTATTTCTTATAGTTATTTCTTATTGTTATTGTTATTTTTTATTGTTATTGTTATTTCTTATTGTTATTGGTATTTTTTATTGTTATTGTTATTTTTTATTGTTATTGTTATTTCTTATTGTTATTGTTATTGTTATTTCTTATTGTTATTGTTATTTCTTATTGTAATTTTTTATTGTTATTTCTTATTGTTATTGTTATTTCTTATTGTAATTTTTTATTGTTATTGTTATTTCTTTTTGTTATTGTTATTTCTTATTGTTATTGTTATTTCTTATTGTAATTTTTTATTGTTATTGTTATTTCTTTTTGTTATTGTTATTTCTTATTGTTATTGTTATTTCTTATTGTTATTGTTATTTCTTATTGTTATTGTTATTTCTTATTGTTATTGTTATTTCTTATTGTTATTGTTATTTCTTATTGTTATTGCTATTTCTTATTGTTATTGTTATTTTTTATTGTCATTGTTATTTCTTATTGTTATTGTTCTTCCTTATTGTTATTGTTATTGTTATTTCTTATTCTTATTGTTATTTCTTATTGTTACTGTTATTTTTTATTGTTATTGTTATTTCTTATTGTTATTGTTATTTCTTATTGTTATTGTTATTTCTTATTGTTATTGTTATTTCTTATTCTTATTGTTATTTCTTATTGTTACTGTTATTTTTTATTGTTATTGTTATTTCTTATTGTTATTGTTATTTCTTATTGATATTGTTATTTCTTATTGTTATTGTTATTTCTTATTGTTATTGTTATTTCTTTTTGTTATTGTTATTTTTTATTGTTATTGTTATTTCTTATTGATATTGTTATTTCTTATTGTTATTGTTATTTCTTATTGTAATTTTTTATTGTTATTGTTATTTCTTTTTGTTATTGTTATTTCTTATTGCTATTGTTATTTCTTATTGTTATTGGTATTTCTTATTGTTATTGTTATTTCTTATTGTTATTGTTATTTCTTATTGTTATTGTTATTTCTTATTGTTTTTGCTATTTCTTATTGTTATTGTTATTTCTTATTGTCATTGTTATTTCTTATTGTTATTGTTCTTCCTTATTGTTATTGTTATTTCTTATTGTTATTGTTATTTCTTATCCTTATTGATATTTCTTATTGTTACTGTTATTTCTTATTTTTATTGTTATTTCTTATTGTTATTGTTATATCTTATGGTTATTGTTATTTCTTATTGTTATTGTTATTTCTTATTGATATTGTTATTTCTTATTGTTATTGTTATTGTTATTTCTTATTGTTATTGTTATTTCTTATTGATATTGTTATTTCTTATTGTTATTGTTTTTTTTTATTGTTATTGTTATTTCTTATTGTTATTGTTATTTCCTATTGTTATTTCTTATTGTTATTGTTATTTCTTATTGTTATTGTTATTTCTTTTTGTTATTGTTATTTCTTATTGTTATTGTTATTCCTTATTGTTATTGTTATTTATTATTGTCATTGTTATTTCTTATTGTTATTGTTATTTCCTATTGTTATTTCTTATTGTTATTGGTATTTCTTATTGTTATTGTTATATCTTATGGTTATTGTTATTTCTTATTGTTATTGTTATTTCTTATTGATATTATTATTTCTTATTGTTATTGTCATTGTTATTTCTTATTGTTATTGTTATTTCTTATTGTTATTTCTTATTGTTATTGTTATTCCTTATTGATATTGTTATATCTTATGGTTATTGTTATTTCTTATTGTTATTGTTATTTCTTATTGATATTGTTATTTCTTATTGTTATTGTTATTTCTTATTGTTATTGTTATTGTTATTTCTTATTGTTATTGTTATTTCTTATTGTTATTGGTATTTCTTATTGTTATTGTTATTTCTTATTGTTATTGTTATTTCTTATTGTTATTGTTATTTCTTATTGTTTTTGCTATTTCTTATTGTTATTGTTATTTCTTATTGTCATTGTTATTTCTTATTGTTATTGTTCTTCCTTATTGTTATTGTTATTTCTTATTGTTATTGTTATTTCTTATTGTTACTGTTATTTCTTATTTTTATTGTTATTTCTTATTGTTATTGTTATATCTTATGGTTATTGTTATTTCTTATTGTTATTGTTATTTCTTATTGATATTGTTATTTCTTATTGTTATTGTTATTGTTATTTCTTATTGTTATTGTTATTTCTTATTGATATTGTTATTTCTTATTGTTATTGGTTTTTTTTATTGTTATTGTTATTTCTTATTGTTATTGTTATTTCCTATTGTTATTTCTTATTGTTATTGTTATTTCTTATTGTTATTGTTATTGTTATTTCTTATTGTTATTGTTATTTCTTATTGTTATTGTTATTTCTTATTGTTATTGTTATTTCTTATTGATATTGTTATTTCTTATTGTTATTGGTTTTTTTTATTGTTATTGTTATTTCTTATTGTTATTGTTATTTCCTATTGTTATTTCTTATTGTCATTGTTATTTCTTATTGTTATTGTTCTTCCTTATTGTTATTGTTATTTCTTATTGTTATTGCTATTTCTTATTCTTATTGTTATTTCTTATTGTTACTGTTATTTCTTATTGTTATTGTTTTTCTTATTGTTATTGTTATTTCTTATGGTTATTGTTATTTCTTATTGTTATTGTTATTTTTTATTGTTATTGTTATTTTTTATTGTTATTGTTATTTCTTATTATTATTGTTATTTCTTATTGTTATTGTTATTTCCTATTGTTATTGTTATTTCTTATTGTTATTGTTATTTCTTATTGTTATTGTTATTTCTTATTGTTATTGGTATTTCTTATTGTTATTGTTATTTCTTATTGTTATTGTTATTTCTTATTGTTATTGTTATTTCTTATTGTTATTGTTATTTATTATTGTTATTGTTAATTCCAATTGTTATTGTTATTTCTTTTTGTTATTGTTATTTCTTATTGTTATTGTTATTTCTTATTGTTATTGTTATTTTTTATTGTTATTGTTATTTTTTATTGTTATTTCCTATTATTATTGTTATTTCTTATTGTTATTGTTATTTATTATTGTTATTATTATTTCCTATTGTTATTGTTATTTCTTATTGTTATTGTTATTTCTAATTGTTATTGTTATTTCTTATTGTTATTGGTATTTCTTATTGTTATTGTTATTTCTTATTGTTATTGTTATTTCTTATTGTTATTGTTATTTCTTATTGTTATTGTTATTTCTTATTGTTATTGTTAATTCCAATTGTTATTGTTATTTCTTTTTGTTATTGTTATTTCTTATTGTTATTGTTATTGTTATTTTTTATTGTTATTGTTATTTCTTATTATTATTGTTATTTCTTATTGTTATTGTTATTTATTATTGTTATTGTTATTTCCTATTGTTATTGTTATTTCTTATTGTTATTGTTATTTCTTATTGTTATTGTTATTTCTTATTGTTATTGTTATTTCTTATTGTAATGGTTATTTCCTATTGTTATTGTTATTTCTTATTGTTATTGTTATTTCTTATTGTTATTGTTATTTATTATTGTTATTGTTATTTCCTATTGTTATTGTTATTTCTTATTGTTATTGTTATTTCTTATTGTTATTGTTATTTCTTATTGTTATTGTTATTTCTTATTGTTATTGTTATTTCTTATTGTTATTGTTATTTCCTATTGTTATTGTTATTTCTTATTGTTATTGTTATTTCTTATTGTTATTGTTATTTCCTATTGTTATTGTTATTTCTTATTGTTATTGTTATTTCTTATTGTTATTGTTATTTCCTATTGTTATTGTTATTTCTTATTGTTATTGTTATTGTTATTTCTTATTGGTATTGTTATTTCTTATTGTTAATGTTATTTCTTATTGTTATTTCTTATTGTTATTTTTATTTCTTATAGTTATTTCTTATTGTTATTGTTATTTTTTATTGTTATTGTTATTTCTTATTGTTATTGGTATTTTTTATTGTTATTGTTATTTTTTATTGTTATTGTTATTTCTTATTGTTATTGTTATTGTTATTTCTTATTGTTATTGTTATTTCTTATTGTTATTGTTATTGTTATTTCTTATTGTTATTGTTATTTCTTATTGTTATTGGTATTTCTTATTGTTATTGTTATTTCTTATTGTATTTGCTATTTCTTATTGTTATTGTTATTTCTTATTGTCATTGTTATTTCTTATTGTTATTGTTCTTCCTTATTGTTATTGTTATTTCTTATTGTTATTGTTATTTCTTATCCTTATTGTTATTTCTTATTGTTACTGTTATTTCTTATTTTTATTGTTATTTCTTATTGTTATTGTTATATCTTATGGTTATTGTTATTTCTTATTGTTATTGTTATTTCTTATTGATATTGTTATTTCTTATTGTTATTGTTATTGTTATTTCTTATTGTTATTGTTATTTCTTATTGTTATTGTTATTTATTATTGTCATTGTTATTTCTTATTGTTATTGTTATTTCTTATTGTTAATGTTATTTCTTATTGTTATTTCTTATTGTTATTGTTATTCCTTATTGATATTGTTATTTCTTATTGTTATTGTTATTTTTTATTGTTATTGTTATTTCTTATTGATATTGTTATTTCTTATTGTTATTGTTATTTCTTATTTTTATTGTTATTTCTTATTGTTATTGTTATATCTTATGGTTATTGTTATTTCTTATTGTTATTGTTATTTCCTATTGTTATTTCTTATTGTTATTGTTATTTCTTTTTGTTATTGTTATTTCTTATTGTTATTGTTATTCCTTATTGTTATTGTTATTTATTATTGTCATTGTTATTTCTTATTGTTATTGTTATTTCTTATTGTTAATGTTATTTCTTATTGTTATTTCTTATTGTTATTGTTATTCCTTATTGATATTGTTATTTCTTATTGTTATTGTTATTTTTTATTGTTATTGTTATTGTTATTTCTTATTGTTATTGTTATTTCTTATTGTTATTGTTATTTCTTATTGTTATTGTTATTGTTATTTCTTATTGTTATTGTTATTTCTTATTGTTATTGGTATTTCTTATTGTTATTGTTATTTCTTATTGTTATTGTTATTTCTTATTGTTATTGTTATTTCTTATTGTTTTTGCTATTTCTTATTGTTATTGTTATTTCTTATTGTCATTGTTATTTCTTATTGTTATTGTTCTTCCTTATTGTTATTGTTATTTCTTATTGTTATTGTTATTTCTTATTGTTACTGTTATTTCTTATTTTTATTGTTATTTCTTATTGTTATTGTTATATCTTATGGTTATTGTTATTTCTTATTGTTATTGTTATTTCTTATTGATATTGTTATTTCTTATTGTTATTGTTATTGTTATTTCTTATTGTTATTGTTATTTCTTATTGATATTGTTATTTCTTATTGTTATTGTTTTTTTTATTGTTATTGTTATTGTTATTTCCTATTGTTATTTCTTATTGTTATTGTTATTTCTTATTGTTATTGTTATTTCTTTTTGTTATTGTTATTTCTTATTGTTATTGTTATTCCTTATTGTTATTGTTATTTATTATTGTCATTGTTATTTCTTATTGTTATTGTTATTTCTTATTGTTAATGTTATTTCTTATTGTTATTTCTTATTGTTATTGTTATTCCTTATTGATATTGTTATTTCTTATTGTTATTGTTATTTTTTATTGTTATTGTTATTTCTTATTGATATTGTTATTTCTTATTGTTATTGTTATTTCTTATTGTAATTTTTTATTGTTATTGTTATTTCTTATTGTTATTGTTATTTCTTATTGTAATTTTTTATTGTTATTGTTATTTCTTTTTGTTATTGTTATTTCTTATTGTTATTGTTATTTCTTATTGTTATTGTTATTTCTTATTGTCATTGTTATTTCTTATTGTTATTGTTATTTCTTATTGTTATTGTTATTTCTTATTCTTATTGTTATTTCTTATTGTTACTGTTATTTTTTATTGTTATTGTTATTTCTTATTGTTATTGTTATTTCTTATTGTTATTGTTATTTCTTATTCTTATTGTTATTTCTTATTGTTACTGTTATTTTTTATTGTTATTGTTATTTCTTATTGTTATTGTTATTTCTTATTGATATTGTTATTTCTTATTGTTATTGTTATTTCTTATTGTTATTGTTATTTTTTATTGTTATTGTTATTTCTTTTTGTTATTGTTATTTTTTATTGTTATTGTTATTTCTTATTGATATTGTTATTTCTTATTGTTATTGTTATTTCTTATTGATATTGTTATTTCTTATTGTTATTGTTATTTCTTATTGTAATTTTTTATTGTTATTGTTATTTCTTTTTGTTATTGTTATTTCTTATTGTTATTGTTATTTCTTATTGTTATTGTTATTTCTTATTGTTATTGTTATTTCTTATTGTTATTGTTATTTCTTATTGTTATTGTTATTTCTTATTGTTATTGTTATTTCTTATTGTTATTGTTATTTCTTATTGTTATTGTTATTTCTTATTGTTATTGTTATTTCTTATTGTTATTGTTATTTCTTATTGTTATTGCTATTTCTTATTGTTATTGTTATTTCTTATTGTCATTGTTATTTCTTATTGTTATTGTTCTTCCTTATTGTTATTGTTATTTCTTATTGTTATTGTTATTTCTTATTCTTATTGTTATTTCTTATTGTTACTGTTATTTTTTATTGTTATTGTTATTTCTTATTGTTATTGTTATTTCTTATTGTTATTGTTATTTATTATTGTTATTGTTATTTCTTATTGTTATTGTTATTTCCAATTGTTATTGTTATTTCTTTTTGTTATTGTTATTTCTTATTGTTATTGTTATTTCTTATTGTTATTGTTATTTTTTATTGTTATTGTTATTTCTAATTGTTATTGTTATTTCTTATTGTTATTTCTTTTTGTTATTGTTATTTCTTATTGTTATTGTTATTTCTTATTGTTTTTGCTATTTCTTATTGTTATTGTTATTTCTTATGGTCATTGTTATTTCTTATTGTTATTGTTCTTCCTTATTGTTATTGTTATTTCTTATTGTTATTGTTATTTCTTATCCTTATTGTTATTTCTTATTGTTACTGTTATTTCTTATTGTTATTGTTATTTCTTATTGTTATTGTTATTTCTTATGGTTATTGTTATTTCTTATTATTATTGTTATTTCTTATTTCTAATTGATATTGTTATTTCTTATTGTTATTGTTATTGATATTTCTTATTGATATTGTTATTTCTTATTGTTATTGTTATTTTTTATTGTTATTGTTATTTCTTATTGTTATTGTTATTTCCTATTGTTATTTCTTATTTTTATTGTTATTTCTTATTGTTATTGTTATTTCTTTTTGTTATTGTTATTTCTTATTGTTATTGTTATTCCTTATTGTTATTGTTATTTATTATTGTTATTGTTATTTCTTATTGTTATTGTTATTTCTTATTGTTAATGTTATTTCTTATTGTTAATGTTATTTCTTATTGTTATTTCTTATTGTTATTGTTATTCCTTATTGATATTGTTATTTCTTATTGTTATTGTTATTTTTTATTGCTATTGTTATTTCTTATTGATATTGTTATTTCTTATTGTTATTGTTATTTCTTATTGTTATTGTTATTTCTTATTGTTATTGTTATTTCTTATTGTTATTGTTATTTCTTATTGTTATTGTTATTTCTTATTGTTATTGCTATTTCTTATTGTTATTGTTATTTCTTATTGTCATTGTTATTTCTTATTGTTATTGTTCTTCCTTATTGTTATTGTTATTTCTTATTCTTATTGTTATTTCTTATTGTTACTGTTATTTTTTATTGTTATTGTTATTTCTTATTGTTATTGTTATTTCTTATGGTTATTGTTATTTCTTATTGTTATTGTTATTTCTTATTGTTATTGTTATTTATTATTGTTATTGTTATTTCTTATTGTTATTGTTATTTCCAATTGTTATTGTTATTTCTTTTTGTTATTGTTATTTCTTATTGTTATTGTTATTGTTATTTCTTATTGTTCTTGTTATTTCTTATTGTTATTGTTGTTTCTTTTTGTTATTGTTATTTCTTATTGTTATTGGTATTTCTTATTGTTATTGTTATTGTTATTCCTTATTGTTATTGTTATTTATTATTGTTATTGTTATTTATTATTGTTATTGTTATTTCTTATTGTTATTGTTATTTCTTATTGTTAATGTTATTTCTTATTGTTATTGTTATTCCTTATTGATATTGTTATTTCTTATTGTTATTGTTATTTTTTATTGTTATTGTTATTTCTTATTGATATTGTTATTTCTTATTGTTATTGTTATTTCTTATTGTTATTTTTTATTGTTATTGTTATTTCTTATTGTTATTGTTATTGTTATTTCTCATTGTTATTGTTATTTCTTATTGTTATTGTTATTTCTTATTGTTATTGTTATTTCTTATTGTTATTGCTATTTCTTATTGTTATTGTTATTTCTTATTGTCATTGTTATTTCTTATTGTTATTGTTCGTCCTTATTGTTATTGTTATTTCTTATTGTTACTGTTATTTCTTATTGTTATTGTTATTTCTTATTGTTATTGTTATTTCTTATGGTTATTGTTATTGTTATTTCTTATTGTTATTGTTATTTATTATTGTTATTGTTATTTCCAATTGTTATTGTTATTTCTTTTTGTTATTGTTATTTCTTATTGTTATTGTTATTTCTTATTGTTATTGTTATTTTTTATTGTTATTGTTATTTTTTATTGTTATTGTTATTTCTTATTATTATTGTTATTTCTTATTCTTATTGTTATTTCTTATTGTTATTGTTATTTATTATTGTTATTGTTATTTCCTATTGTTATTGTTATTTCTTATTGTTATTGTTATTTCTTATTGTTATTGTTATTTCTTATTGTTATTGTTATTTCTTATTGTTATTGTTATTTCTTATTGTTATTGTTATTTCCTATTGTTATTGTTATTTCTTATTGTTATTGTTATTTCTTATTGTTATTGGTATTTTTTATTGTTATTGTTATTTCTTATTGTTATTGTTATTTATTATTGTTATTGTTATTTCCTATTGTTATTGTTATTTCTTATTGTTATTGTTATTTCTTATTGTTATTGTTATTTCTTGTTGTTATTGTTATTTCTTATTGTTATTGTTATTTCTTATTGTTATTGTTATTTCCTATTGTTATTGTTATTTCTTATTGTTATTGTTATTTCTTATTGTTATTGTTATTTCCTATTGGTATTGTTATTTCTTATTGTTATTGTTATTGTTATTTCTTATTGGTATTGTTATTTCTTATAGTTATTTCTTATTGTTATTGTTATTTCTTATTGTTATTGTTATTTTTTATTATTATTGTTATTTCTTATTGTTATTGGTATTTTTTATTGTTATTGTTATTTTTTATTGTTATTGTTATCTCTTATTGTTATTGTTATTGTTATTTCTTATTGTTATTGTTATTTCTTATTGTTATTGTTATTGTTATTTCTTATTGTTATTGGTATTTCTTATTGTTATTGTTATTTCTTATTGTTATTGTTATTTCTTATTGTTATTGTTATTTCTTATCCTTATTGTTATTTCTTATTGTTACTGTTATTTCTTATTTTTATTGTTATTTCTTATTCTTATTGTTATTTCTTATTGTTACTGTTATTTCTTATTGTTATTGTTATTTCTTATTGTTATTTCTTATGGTTATTGTTATTTCTTATTGTTATTGTTATTTATTATTGTTATGTTATTTCTTATTGTTATTGTTATTTCCAATTGTTATTGTTATTTCTTTTTGTTATTGTTATTTCTTATTGTTATTGTTATTTCTTATTGTTATTGTTATTGCTATTTCTTATTGTTATTGTTATTTCTTATTGTCATTGTTATTTCTTATTGTTATTGTTCTTCCTTATTGTTATTGTTATTTCTTATTGTTATTGTTATTTCTTATTCTTATTGTTATTACTTATTGTTACTGTTATTTCTTATTGTTATTGTTATTTCTTATTGTTATTGTTATTTCTTATGGTTATTGTTATTTCTTATTGTTATTGTTATTTCTTATTGTTATTGTTATTTATTATTGTTATGTTATTTCTTATTGTTATTGTTATTTCCAATTGTTATTGTTATTTCTTTTTGTTATTGTTATTTCTTATTGTTATTGTTATTTCTTATTGTTATTGTTATTTTTTATTGTTATTGTTATTTCTTATTATTATTGTTATTTCTTATTGTTATTGTTATTTCTTATTGTTATTGTTATTTCTTATTGTTATTGTTATTTCTTATTGTTATTGTTATTTCTTATTGTTATTGTTATTTCTTATTGTTATTGTTATTTCTTATTGTTATTGTTATTTCTTATTGTTATTGTTATTTCCTATTGTTATTGTTATTTCTTATTGTTATTTCCTATTGTTATTGTTATTTCTTTTTGTTATTTTTATTTCTTATTGTTATTGTTATTACTTATTGGTTTTGTTATTTCTTATTGTTATTGTTATTGTTATTTCTTATTGTTATTGTTATTTCTTATTGTTATTGTTATTTCTTATTGTTATTGTTATTTCTTAGTGATATTGTTATTTCTTATTGTTATTGTTATTTCTTATTGTTATTGTTATTTTTTATTGTTATTGTTATTTCTTATTGTTATTGTTATTTTTTATTGTTATAGTTATTTCTTATTGTTATTGTTATTTCTTATTGTTATTGTTATTTCGTATGGTTATTGTTATTTCTTATTGTTATTGTTATTTCTTATTGTTAATGTTATTTATTATTGTTATTTCTTATTGTTATTGTTATTTCTTATTGTCATTGTTATTTCTTATTGTTATTGTTCTTCCTTATTGTTATTGTTATTTCTTATTGTTATTGTTATTTCTTATTCTTATTATTATTTCTTATTGTTACTGTTATTTCTTATTGTTATTGCTATTTCTTATTGTTATTGTTATTTCTTATTGTCATTGTTATTTCTTAATGTTATTGTTCTTCCTTATTGTTATTGTTATTTCTTATTGTTATTGTTATTTCTTATTCTTATTGTTATTTCTTATTGTTACTGTTATTTTTTATTGTTATTGTTATTTCTTATTGTTATTGTTATTTCTTATTGTTATTGTTTTTTCTTATTGTTAATGTTATTTCTTATTGTTATTTCTTATTGTTATTGTTATTTCTTATTGTTATTGTTATTGTTATTTCTTATTGTTATTGTTATTTCTTTTTGTTATTGTTATTTCTTATTGTTATTGGTATATCTTATTGTTATTGTTATTGTTGTTCCTTATTGTTATTGTTATTTATTATTGTTATTGTTATTTCTTTTTGTTATTGTTATTTCTTATTGTTATTGGTATTTCTTATTGTTATTGTTATTCCTTATTGTTATTGTTATTTATTGTTGTTATTGTTATTTCTTATTGTTAATGTTATTTCTTAGTGTTAATGTTATTTCTTTTTGTTATTTCTTATTGTTAATGTTATTTATTATTGTTATTTCTTATTGTTATTGTTATTGTTATTTCTTATTGTTATTGTTATTGTTATTTCTTATTGTTATCGTTATTTCTTATTGTTATTGCTATTTCTTATTGTTATTGTTATTTCTTATTGTCATTGTTATTTCTTATTGTTATTGTTCTTCCTTATTGTTATTGTTATTTCTTATTGTTATTGTTATTTCTTATTCTTATTGTTTATTCTTATTGTTACTGTTATTTCTTATTGTTATTGCTATTTCTTATTGTTATTGTTATTTCTTATTGTCATTGTTATTTCTTATTGTTATTGTTCTTCCTTATTGTTATTGTTATTTCTTATTGTTATTGTTATTTCTTATTCTTATTGTTATTTCTTATTGTTATTGTTATTTTTTATTGTTATTGTTATTTCTTATTGTTATTGTTATTTCTTATTGCTATTGTTATTTCTTATTGATATTGTTATTTCTTATTGTTATTGTTATTTTTTATTGTTATTGTTATTTCTTATTGTTATTGTTATTTCTTATTGTTATTGTTATTTCTTATTGTTATTGTTATTTCTTATTGTTATTGTTATTTCTTATTGTTATAGTTATTTCTTATTGTTATTGTTATTCCTTATTGTTATTGTTATTTATTATTGTTATTGTTATTTCTTATTGTTATTGTTATTTCTTATTGATATTGTTATTTCTTTTTGTTATTGTTATTTTTTATTGATATTGTTATTTCTTATTGTTTTTTCTTATTGTTATTGTTATTTCTTATTGTTATTGTTATTTCTTATTGTTATTGTTATTTCTTATTGTTATTGTTATTTCTTATTGTTATTGTTATTTCTTATTGTTATTGTTATTTCTTATTGTCATTGTTATTTCTTATTATTATTGTTCTTCCTTATTGTTATTGTTATTTCTTATTGTTATTGTTATTTCTTATTCTTATTGTTATTTCTTATTGTTACTGTTATTTTTTATTGTTATTGTTATTTCTTATTGTTATTGTTATTTCTTATGGTTATTGTTATTTCTTATTGTTATTGTTATTTCTTATTGTTATTGTTATTTATTATTGTTATTGTTATTTCTTATTGTTATTGTTATTTCCAATTGTTATTGTTATTTCTTTTTGTTATTGTTATTTCTTATTGTTATTGTTATTTCTTATTGTTATTGTTATTGTTATTTCTTATTGTTATTGTTATTTCTTTTTGTTATTGTTATTTCTTATTGTTATTGGTATTTCTTATTGTTATTGTTATTGTTATTCCTTATTGTTATTGTTATTTATTATTGTTATTGTTATTTCTTATTGTTATTGTTATTTCTTATTGTTAATGTTATTTCTTATTGTTATTGTTATTCCTTATTGATATTGTTATTTCTTATTGTTATTGTTATTTCTTATTGTTATTTTTTATTGTTATTGTTATTTCTTATTGTTATTGTTATTGTTATTTCTCATTGTTATTGTTATTTCTTATTGTTATTGTTATTTCTTATTGTTATTGTTATTTCTTATTGTTATTACTATTTCTTATTGTTATTGTTATTTCTTATTGTCATTGTTATTTCTTATTGTTATTGTTCTTCCTTATTGTTATTGTTATTTCTTATTGTTACTGTTATTTCTTATTGTTATTGTTATTTCTTATGGTTATTGTTATTTGTTTTTGTTATTGTTATTTCTTATTGTTATTGTTGTTTATTATTGTTATTGTTATTTCCAATTGTTATTGTTATTTCTTTTTGTTATTGTTATTTCTTATTGTTATTGTTATTTCTTATTGTTATTGTTATTTTTTATTGTTATTGTTATTTTTTATTGTTATTGTTATTTCTTATTATTATTGTTATTTCTTATTCTTATTGTTATTTCTTATTGTTATTGTTATTTATTATTCTTATTGTTATTTCCTATTGTTATTGTTATTTCTTATTGTTATTGTTATTTCTTATTGTTAGTGTTATTTCTTATTGTTATTGTTATTTCTTATTGTTATTGTTATTTCTTATTGTTATTGTTATTTCTTATTGTTATTGTTATTTCCTATTGTTATTGTTATTTCTTATTGTTATTGTTATTTCTTATTGTTATTTGCTATTGTTATTGTTATTTCTTTTTGTTATTTTTATTTCTTATTGTTATTGTTATTGTTATTACTTATTGTTATTGTTATTTCTTATTGTCATTGTTATTTCTTATTGTTATTGTTATTTCTTATTGTTATTGTTATTTCTTATTGTTAATGTTATTTCTTATTGTTAATGTTATTTCTTATTGTAATTGTTATTTCTTATTGTTATTATTATTTCTTATTGATATTGTTATTTCTTATTGTTATTGTTATTTTTTATTGTTATTGTTATTTCTTATTGTTATTGGTATTTTTTATTGTTATTGTTATTTCTTATTGTTATTGTTATTTATTATTGTTATTGTTATTTCCTATTGTTATTGTTATTTCTTATTGTTATTGTTATTTCTTATTGTTATTGTTATTTCTTGTTGTTATTGTTATTTCTTATTGTTATTGTTATTTCTTATTGTTATTGTTATTTCCTATTGTTATTGTTATTTCTTATTGTTATTGTTATTTCTTATTGTTATTGTTATTTCCTATTGGTATTGTTATTTCTTATTGTTATTGTTATTGTCATTTCTTATTGGTATTGTTATTTCTTATTGTTAATGTTATTTCTTATTGTTATTGTTATTTCTTATAGTTATTTCTTATTGTTATTGTTATTTCTTATTGTTATTGTTATTTTTTATTGTTATTGTTATTTCTTATTGTTATTGGTATTTTTTATTGTTATTGTTATTTCTTATTGTTATTGTTATTGTTATTTCTTATTGTTATTGTTATTGTTATTTCTTATTGTTATTGTTATTTCTTATTGTTATTGGTATTTCTTATTGTTATTGTTATTTCTTATTGTTATTGTTATTTCTTATTGTTATTGTTATTTCTTATTGTTATTGTTATTTCTTATCCTTATTGTTATTTCTTATTGTTACTGTTATTTCTTATATTTATTGTTATTTCTTATTCTTATTGTTATTTCTTATTGTTACTGTTATTTCTTATTGTTATTGTTATATCTTATTGTTATTGTTATTTCTTATGGTTATTGTTATTTCTTATTGTTATTGTTATTTATTATTGTTATGTTATTTCTTATTGTTATTGTTATTTCTTATTGTTATTGTTATTTCTTATTGTTATTGTTATTTCTTATGGTTATTGTTATTTCTTATTGTTATTGTTATTTATTATTGTTATGTTATTTCTTATTGTTATTGTTATTTCCAATTGTTATTGTTATTTCTTATTGTTATTGTTATTTCTTATTGTCATTGTTATTTCTTATTGTTATTGTTCTTCCTTATTGTTATTGTTATTTCTTATTGTTATTGTTATTTCTTATTCTTATTGTTATTTCTTATTGTTACTGTTATTTCTTATTGTTATTGTTATTTCTTATTGTTATTGTTATTTCTTATGGTTATTGTTATTTCTTATTGTTATTGTTATTTCTTATTGTTATTGTTATTTATTATTGTTATGTTATTTCTTATTGTTATTGTTATTTCCAATTGTTATTGTTATTTCTTTTTGTTATTGTTATTTCTTATTGTTATTGTTATTTCTTATTGTTATTGTTATTTTTTATTGTTATTGTTATTTCTTATTATTATTGTTATTTCTTATTGTTATTGTTATTTCTTATTGTTATTGTTATTTATTATTGTTATTGTTATTTCCTATTGTTATTGTTATTTCTTATTGTTATTGTTATTTCTTATTGTTATTGTTATTTCTTATTGTTATTGTTATTTCTTATTGTTATTGTTATTTCTTATTGTTATTGTTATTTCCTTTTGTTATTGTTATTTCTTATTGTTATTTCCTATTGTTATTGTTATTTCTTTTTGTTATTTTTATTTCTTATTGTTATTGTTATTACTTATTGGTTTTGTTATTTCTTATTGTTATTGTTATTGTTATTTCTTATTGTTATTGTTATTTCTTATTGTTATTGTTATTTCTTAGTGATATTGTTATTTCTTATTGTTATTGTTATTTCTTATTGTTATTGTTATTTTTTATTGTTATTGTTATTTCTTATTGTTATTGTTATTTTTTATTGTTATTATTTCTTATTGTTATTGTTATTTCTTATTGTTATTGTTATTACTTATTGTTATTGTTATTTCTTATTGTTATTGTTATTTCGTATGGTTATTGTTATTTCTTATTGTTATTGTTATTTCTTATTGTTAATGTTATTTATTATTGTTATTTCTTATTGTTATTGTTATTGTTATTTCTTATTGTCATTGTTATTTCTTATTGTTATTGTTCTTCCTTATTGTTATTGTTATAACTTATTGTTATTGTTATTTCTTATTCTTATTATTATTTCTTATTGTTACTGTTATTTCTTATTGTTATTGCTATTTCTTATTGTTATTGTTATTTCTTATTGTCATTGTTATTTCTTATTGTTATTGTTCTTCCTTATTGTTATTGTTATTTCTTATTGTTATTGTTATTTCTTATTCTTATTGTTATTTCTTATTGTTACTGTTATTTCTTATTGTTATTGTTATTTCTTATTGTTATTGTTATTTCTTATTGTTATTGTTTTTTCTTATTGTTAATGTTATTTCTTATTGTTATTGTTATTGTTATTTCTTATTGTTATTGTAATTTCTTTTTGTTATTGTTATTTCTTATTGTTATTGGTATATCTTATTGTTATTGTTATTGTTGTTCCTTATTGTTATTGTTATTTATTATTGTTATTGTTATTTCTTTTTGTTATTGTTATTTCTTATTGTTATTGGTATTTCTTATTGTTATTGTTATTCCTTATTGTTATTGTTATTTATTGTTGTTATTGTTATTTCTTATTGTTAATGTTATTTCTTAGTGTTAATGTTATTTCTTTTTGTTATTTCTTATTGTTGATGTTATTTATTATTGTTATTTCTTATTGTTATTGTTATTGTTATTTCTTATTGTTATTGTTATTGTTATTTCTTATTGTTATCGTTATTTCTTATTGTTATTGCTATTTCTTATTGTTATTGTTATTTCTTATTGTCATTGTTATTTCTTATTGTTATTGTTCTTCCTTATTGTTATTGTTATTTCTTATTGTTATTGTTATTTCTTATTCTTATTGTTATTTCTTATTGTTACTGTTATTTCTTATTGTTATTGTTATTTCTTATTGTCATTGTTATTTCTTATTGTTATTGTTCTTCCTTATTGTTATTGTTATTTCTTATTGTTATTGTTATTTCTTATTCTTATTGTTATTTCTTATTGTTATTGTTATTTTTTATTGTTATTGTTATTGTTATTTCTTATTGTTATTGTTATTTCTTATTGCTATTGTTATTTCTTATTGATATTGTTATTTCTTATTCTTATTGTTATTTTTTATTGTTATTGTTATTTCTTATTGTTATTGTTATTTCTTATTGTTATTGTTATTTCTTATTGTTATTGTTATTTCTTATTGTTATTGTTATTTCTTATTGTTATAGTTATTTCTTATTGTTATTGTTATTCCTTATTGTTATTGTTATTTCTTATTGATATTGTTATTTCTTTTTGTTATTGTTATTTTTTATTGATATTGTTATTTCTTATTGTTTTTTCTTATTGTTATTGTTATTTCTTATTGTTATTGTTATTTCTTATTGTTATTGTTATTTCATATTGTTATTGTTATTTCTTATTGTTATTGTTATTTCTTATTTTTTATTGTTATTTGTTATTGTTATTGTTATTTCTTATTCTTATTGTTATTTATTTTTGTTATTGTTATTTTTTATTGATATTGTTATTTCTTATTGTTTTTTCTTATTGTTATTGTTATTTCTTATTGTTATTGTTATTTCTTATTGTTATTGTTATTTCTTATTTTTTATTGTTATTTGTTATTGTTACTGTTATTTCTTATTGTTATTGTTATTTCTTATTGTTATTGTTATTTCTTATGGTTATTGTTATTTCTTATTGTTATTGTTATTTATTATTGTTATGTTATTTCTTATTGTTATTGTTATTTCCAATTGTTATTGTTATTTCTTATTGTTTTTTCTTATTGTTATTGTTATTTCTTTTTGTTATTGTTATTTTTTATTGATATTGTTATTTCTTATTGTTTTTTCTTATTGTTATTGTTATTTCCTATTGGTATTGTTATTTCTTATTGTTATTGTTATTGTTATTTCTTATTGGTATTGTTATTTCTTATTGTTAATGTTATTTCTTATTGTTATTTCTTATTGTTATTGTTATTTCTTATAGTTATTTCTTATTGTTATTGTTATTTCTTATTGTTATTGTTATTTCTTATTGTTATTGGTATTTTTTATTGTTATTGTTATTTTTTATTGTTATTGTTATTTCTTATTGTTATTGTTATTGTTATTTCTTATTGTTATTGTTATTTCTTATTGTTATTGTTATTGTTATTTCTTATTGTTATTGGTATTTCTTATTGTTATTGTTATTTCTTATTGTTATTGTTATTTCTTATTGTTATTGTTATTTCTTATTGTTATTGTTATTTCTTATCCTTATTGTTATTTCTTATTGTTACTGTTATTTCTTATTTTTATTGTTATTTCTTATTCTTATTGTTATTTCTTATTGTTACTGTTATTTCTTATTGTTATTGTTATTTCTTATTGTTATTGTTATTTCTTATGGTTATTGTTATTTCTTATTGTTATTGTTATTTCTTATTGTTATTGTTCTTCCTTATTGTTATTGTTATTTCTTATTGTTATTGTTATTTCTTATTCTTATTGTTATTACTTATTGTTACTGTTATTTCTTATTGTTATTGTTATTTCTTATTGTTATTGTTATTTCTTATGGTTATTGTTATTTCTTATTGTTATTGTTATTTCTTATTGTTATTGCTATTTATTATTGTTATGTTATTTCTTATTGTTATTGTTATTTCCAATTGTTATTGTTATTTCTTTTTGTTATTGTTATTTCTTATTGTTATTGTTATTTCTTATTGTTATTGTTATTTTTTATTGTTATTGTTATTTCTTATTATTATTGTTATTTCTTATTGTTATTGTTATTTCTTATTGTTATTGTTATTTATTATTGTTATTGTTATTTCCTATTGTTATTGTTATTTCTTATTGTTATTGTTATTTCTTATTGTTATTGTTATTTCTTATTGTTATTGTTATTTCTTATTGTTATTGTTATTTCTTATTGTTATTGTTATTTCTTATTGTTATTGTTATTTCCTATTGTTATTGTTATTTCTTTTTGTTATTTTTATTTCTTATTGTTATTGTTATTACTTATTGGTTTTGTTATTTCTTATTGTTATTGTTATTGTTATTTCTTATTGTTATTGTTATTTCTTATTGTTATTGTTATTTCTTATTGTTATTGTTATTTCTTAGTGATATTGTTATTTCTTATTGTTATTGTTATTTCTTACTGTTATTGTTATTTTTTATTGTTATTGTTATTTCTTATTGTTATTGTTATTTTTTATTGTTATTGTTATTTCTTATTGTTATTGTTATTTCTTATTGTTATTGTTATTTCTTATTGTTATTGTTATTTCGTATGGTTATTGTTATTTCTTATTGTTATTGTTATTTCTTATTGTTAATGTTATTTATTATTGTTATTTCTTATTGTTATTGTTATTTCTTATTGTCATTGTTATTTCTTATTGTTATTGTTCTTCCTTATTGTTATTGTTATTTCTTATTGTTATTGTTATTTCTTATTCTTATTATTATTTCTTATTGTTACTGTTATTTCTTATTGTTATTGCTATTTCTTATTGTTATTGTTATTTCTTATTGTCATTGTTATTTCTTAATGTTATTGTTCTTCCTTATTGTTATTGTTATTTCTTATTGTTATTGTTATTTCTTATTCTTATTGTTATTTCTTATTGTTACTGTTATTTCTTATTGTTATTGTTATTTCTTATTGTTATTGTTATTTCTTATTGTTATTGTTTTTTCTTATTGTTAATGTTATTTCTTATTGTTATTTCTTATTGTTATTATTATTTCTTATTGTTATTGTTATTGTTATTTCTTATTGTTATTGTTATTTCTTATTGTTATTGGTATATCTTATTGTTATTGTTGTTCCTTATTGTTATTGTTATTTATTATTGTTATTGTTATTTCTTTTTGTTATTGTTATTTCTTATTGTTATTGGTATTTCTTATTGTTATTGTTATTCCTTATTGTTATTGTTATTTATTGTTGTTATTGTTATTTCTTATTGTTAATGTTATTTCTTAGTGTTAATGTTATTTCTTTTTGTTATTTCTTATTGTTAATGTTATTTATTATTGTTATTTCTTATTGTTATTGTTATTGTTATTTCTTATTGTTATTGTTATTGTTATTGTTATTTCTTATTGTTATCGTTATTTCTTATTGTTATTGCTATTTCTTATTGTTATTGTTATTTCTTATTGTCATTGTTATTTCTTATTGTTATTGTTCTTCCTTATTGTTATTGTTATTTCTTATTGTTATTGTTATTTCTTATTCTTATTATTTATTCTTATTGTTACTGTTATTTCTTATTGTTATTGCTATTTCTTATTGTTATTGTTATTTCTTATTGTCATTGTTATTTCTTATTGTTATTGTTCTTCCTTATTGTTATTGTTATTTCTTATTGTTATTGTTATTTCTTATTCTTATTGTTATTTCTTATTGTTATTGTTATTTTTTATTGTTATCGTTATTTCTTATTGTTATTGGTATTTTTTATTGTTATTGTTATTTCTTATTGTTATTGTTATTTATTATTGTTATTGTTATTTCCTATTGTTATTGTTATTTCTTATTGTTATTGTTATTTCTTTTTGTTATTGTTATTTCTTGTTGTTATTGTTATTTCTTATTGTTATTGTTATTTCTTATTGTTATTGTTATTTCCTATTGTTATTGTTATTTCTTATTGTTATTGTTATTTCTTATTGTTATTGTTATTTCCTATTGGTATTGTTATTTCTTATTGTTATTGTTATTGTCATTTCTTATTGGTATTGTTATTTCTTATTGTTAATGTTATTTCTTATTGTTATTTCTTATTGTTATTGTTATTTCTTATAGTTATTTCTTATTGTTATTGTTATTTCTTATTGTTATTGTTATTTTTTATTGTTATTGTTATTTCTTATTGTTATTGGTATTTTTTATTGTTATTGTTATTTCTTATTGTTATTGTTATTGTTATTTCTTATTGTTATTGTTATTGTTATTTCTTATTGTTATTGTTATTTCTTATTGTTATTGGTATTTCTTATTGTTATTGTTATTTCTTATTGTTATTGTTATTTCTTATTGTTATTGTTATTTCTTATTGTTATTGTTATTTCTTATCCTTATTGTTATTTCTTATTGTTACTGTTATTTCTTATTTTTATTGTTATTTCTTATTCTTATTGTTATTTCTTATTGTTACTGTTATTTCTTATTGTTATTGTTATATCTTATTGTTATTGTTATTTCTTATGGTTATTGTTATTTCTTATTGTTATTGTTATTGTTATTTATTATTGTTATGTTATTTCTTATTGTTATTGTTATTTCTTATTGTTATTGTTATTTCTTATTGTTATTGTTATTTCTTATGGTTATTGTTATTTCTTATTGTTATTGTTATTGTTATTTATTATTGTTATGTTATTTCTTATTGTTATTGTTATTTCCAATTGTTATTGTTATTTCTTATTGTTATTGTTATTTCTTATTGTCATTGTTATTTCTTATTGTTATTGTTCTTCCTTATTGTTATTGTTATTTCTTATTGTTATTGTTATTTCTTATTCTTATTGTTATTTCTTATTGTTACTGTTATTTCTTATTGTTATTGTTATTTCTTATTGTTATTGTTATTTCTTATGGTTATTGTTATTTCTTATTGTTATTGTTATTTCTTATTGTTATTGTTATTTATTATTGTTATGTTATTTCTTATTGTTATTGTTATTTCCAATTGTTATTGTTATTTCTTTTTGTTATTGTTATTTCTTATTGTTATTGTTATTTCTTATTGTTATTGTTATTTTTTATTGTTATTGTTATTTCTTATTATTATTGTTATTTCTTATTGTTATTTCTTATTGTTATTGTTATTTATTATTGTTATTGTTATTTCCTATTGTTATTGTTATTTCTTATTGTTATTGTTATTTCTTATTGTTATTGTTATTTCTTATTGTTATTGTTATTTCTTATTGTTATTGTTATTTCTTATTGTTATTGTTATTTCCTATTGTTATTGTTATTTCTTATTGTTATTTCCTATTGTTATTGTTATTTCTTTTTGTTATTTTTATTTCTTATTGTTATTGTTATTACTTATTGGTTTTGTTATTTCTTATTGTTATTGTTATTGTTATTTCTTATTGTTATTGTTATTTCTTATTGTTATTGTTATTTCTTATTGTTATTGTTATTTCTTAGTGATATTGTTATTTCTTATTGTTATTGTTATTTCTTATTGTTATTGTTATTTTTTATTGTTATTGTTATTTCTTATTGTTATTGTTATTTTTTATTGTTATTGTTATTTCTTATTGTTATTGTTATTTCTTATTGTTATAGTTATTACTTATTGTTATTGTTATTTCTTATTGTTATTGTTATTTCGTATGGTTATTGTTATTTCTTATTGTTATTGTTATTTCTTATTGTTAATGTTATTTATTATTGTTATTTCTTATTGTTATTGTTATTGTTATTTCTTATTGTCATTGTTATTTCTTATTGTTATTGTTCTTCCTTATTGTTATTGTTATAACTTATTGTTATTGTTATTTCTTATTCTTATTATTATTTCTTATTGTTACTGTTATTTCTTATTGTTATTGCTATTTCTTATTGTTATTGTTATTTCTTATTGTCATTGTTATTTCTTATTGTTATTGTTCTTCCTTATTGTTATTGTTATTTCTTATTGTTATTGTTATTTCTTATTCTTATTGTTATTTCTTATTGTTACTGTTATTTCTTATTGTTATTGTTATTTCTTATTGTTATTGTTATTTCTTATTGTTATTGTTTTTTCTTATTGTTAATGTTATTTCTTATTGTTATTGTTATTTCTTATTGTTATTGTTATTGTTATTTCTTATTGTTATTGTTATTTCTTTTTGTTATTGTTATTTCTTATTGTTATTGGTATATCTTATTGTTATTGTTATTGTTGTTCCTTATTGTTATTGTTATTTATTATTGTTATTGTTATTTCTTTTTGTTATTGTTATTTCTTATTGTTATTGGTATTTCTTATTGTTATTGTTATTCCTTATTGTTATTGTTATTTATTGTTGTTATTGTTATTTCTTATTGTTAATGTTATTTCTTAGTGTTAATGTTATTTCTTTTTGTTATTTCTTATTGTTAATGTTATTTATTATTGTTATGGTTATTGTTATTTCTTATTGTTATTGTTATTGTTATTTCTTATTGTTATCGTTATTTCTTATTGTTATTGCTATTTCTTATTGTTATTGTTATTTCTTATTGTCATTGTTATTTCTTATTGTTATTGTTCTTCCTTATTGTTATTGTTATTTCTTATTGTTATTGTTATTTCTTATTCTTATTGTTATTTCTTATTGTTACTGTTATTTCTTATTGTTATTGCTATTTCTTATTGTTATTGTTATTTCTTATTGTCATTGTTATTTCTTATTGTTATTGTTCTTCCTTATTGTTATTGTTATTTCTTATTCTTATTGTTATTTCTTATTGTTATTGTTATTTTTTATTGTTATTGTTATTGTTATTTCTTATTGTTATTGTTATTTCTTATTGCTATTGTTATTTCTTATTGATATTGTTATTTCTTATTCTTATTGTTATTTTTTATTGTTATTGTTATTTCTTATTCTTATTGTTATTTCTTATTGTTATTGTTATTTCTTATTGTTATTGTTATTTCTTATTGTTATTGTTATTTCTTATTGTTATAGTTATTTCTTATTGTTATTGTTATTCCTTATTGTTATTGTTATTTATTATTATTGTTATTTCTTATTGATATTGTTATTTCTTTTTGTTATTGTTATTTTTTATTGATATTGTTATTTCTTATTGTTATTGTTATTTCTTATTGTTATTGTTATTTCTTATTGTTATTGTTATTTCATATTGTTATTGTTATTTCTTATTGTTATTGTTATTTCTTATTTTTTATTGTTATTTGTTATTGTTATTGTTATTTCTTATTCTTATTGTTATTTATTTTTGTTATTGTTATTTTTTATTGATATTGTTATTTCTTATTGTTTTTTCTTATTGTTATTGTTATTTCTTATTATTATTGTTATTTCTTATTGTTATTGTTATTTCTTATTGTTATTGTTATTTCTTATTGTTATTGTTATTTCTTATTTTTTATTGTTATTTGTTATTGTTACTGTTATTTCTTATTGTTATTGTTATTTCTTATTGTTATTGTTATTTCTTATGGTTATTGTTATTTCTTATTGTTATTGTTATTTATTATTGTTATGTTATTTCTTATTGTTATTGTTATTTCCAATTGTTATTGTTATTTCTTATTGTTTTTTCTTATTGTTATTGTTATTTCTTTTTGTTATTGTTATTTTTTATTGATATTGTTATTTCTTATTGTTTTTTCTTATTGTTATTGTTATTTCCTATTGGTATTGTTATTTCTTATTGTTATTGTTATTGTTATTTCTTATTGGTATTGTTATTTCTTATTGTTAATGTTATTTCTTATTGTTATTTCTTATTGTTATTGTTATTTCTTATAGTTATTTCTTATTGTTATTGTTATTTCTTATTGTTTTTGTTATTTTTTATTGTTATTGTTATTTCTTATTGTTATTGGTATTTTTTATTGTTATTGTTATTTTTTATTGTTATTGTTATTTCTTATTGTTATTGTTATTGTTATTTCTTATTGTTATTGTTATTTCTTATTGTTATTGTTATTGTTATTTCTTATTGTTATTGGTATTTCTTATTGTTATTGTTATTTCTTATTGTTATTGTTATTTCTTATTGTTATTGTTATTTCTTATTGTTATTGTTATTTCTTATCCTTATTGTTATTTCTTATTGTTACTGTTATTTCTTATTTTTATTGTTATTTCTTATTCTTATTGTTATTTCTTATTGTTACTGTTATTTCTTATTGTTATTGTTATTTCTTATTGTTATTGTTATTTCTTATGGTTATTGTTATTTCTTATTGTTATTGTTATTTATTATTGTTATGTTATTTCTTATTGTTATTGTTATTTCCAATTGTTATTGTTATTTCTTATTGTTATTGTTATTTCTTATTGTTATTGTTATTGCTATTTCTTATTGTTATTGTTATTTCTTATTGTCATTGTTATTTCTTATTGTTATTGTTCTTCCTTATTGTTATTGTTATTTCTTATTGTTATTGTTATTTCTTATTCTTATTGTTATTACTTATTGTTACTGTTATTTCTTATTGTTATTGGTATTTCTTATTGTTATTGTTATTTCTTATGGTTATTGTTATTTCTTATTGTTATTGTTATTTCTTATTGTTATTGTTATTTATTATTGTTATGTTATTTCTTATTGTTATTGTTATTTCCAATTGTTATTGTTATTTCTTTTTGTTATTGTTATTTCTTATTGTTATTGTTATTTCTTATTGTTATTGTTATTTTTTATTGTTATTGTTATTTCTTATTATTATTGTTATTTCTTATTGTTATTGTTATTTCTTATTGTTATTGTTATTTATTATTGTTATTGTTATTTCCTATTGTTATTGTTATTTCTTATTGTTATTGTTATTTCTTATTGTTATTGTTATTTCTTATTGTTATTGTTATTTCTTATTGTTATTGTTATTTCCTATTGTTATTGTTATTTCTTATTGTTATTTCCTATTGTTATTGTTATTTCTTTTTGTTATTTTTATTTCTTATTGTTATTGTTATTACTTATTGGTTTTGTTATTTCTTATTGTTATTGTTATTGTTATTTCTTATTGTTATTGTTATTTCTTAGTGATATTGTTATTTCTTATTGTTATTGTTATTTCTTATTGTTATTGTTATTTTTTATTGTTATTGTTATTTCTTATTGTTATTGTTATTTTTTATTGTTATTGTTATTTCTTATTGTTATTGTTATTTCTTATTGTTATTGTTATTTCTTATTGTTATTGTTATTTAGTATGGTTATTGTTATTTCTTATTGTTATTGTTATTTCTTATTGTTAATGTTATTTATTATTGTTATTTCTTATTGTTATTGTTATTTCTTATTGTCATTGTTATTTCTTATTGTTATTGTTCTTCCTTATTGTTATTGTTATTTCTTATTGTTATTGTTATTTCTTATTCTTATTATTATTTCTTATTGTTACTGTTATTTCTTATTGTTATTGCTATTTCTTATTGTTATTGTTATTTCTTATTGTCATTGTTATTTCTTAATGTTATTGTTCTTCCTTATTGTTATTGTTATTTCTTATTGTTATTGTTATTTCTTATTCTTATTGTTATTTCTTATTGTTACTGTTATTTCTTATTGTTATTGTTATTTCTTATTGTTATTGTTATTTCTTATTGTTATTGTTTTTTCTTATTGTTAATGTTATTTCTTATTGTTATTTCTTATTGTTATTGTTATTTCTTATTGTTATTGTTATTGTTATTTCTTATTGTTATTGTTATTTCTTTTTGTTATTGTTATTTATTATTGTTATTGTTATTTCTTATTGTTATTGGTATTTCTTATTGTTATTGTTATTCCTTATTGTTATTGTTATTTATTGTTGTTATTGTTATTTCTTATTGTTAATGTTATTTCTTAGTGTTAATGTTATTTCTTTTTGTTATTTCTTATTGTTAATGTTATTTATTATTGTTATTTCTTATTGTTATTGTTATTGTTATTTCTTATTGTTATTGTTATTTCTTATTGTTATTGCTATTTCTTATTGTTATTGTTATTTCTTATTGTCATTGTTATTTCTTATTGTTATTGTTCTTCCTTATTGTTATTGTTATTTCTTATTGTTATTGTTATTTCTTATTCTTATTGTTTATTCTTATTGTTACTGTTATTTCTTATTGTTATTGCTATTTCTTATTGTTATTGTTATTTCTTATTGTCATTGTTATTTCTTATTGTTATTGTTCTTCCTTATTGTTATTGTTATTTCTTATTGTTATTGTTATTTCTTATTCTTATTGTTATTTCTTATTGTTATTGTTATTTTTTATTGTTATTGTTATTGTTATTTCTTATTGTTATTGTTATTTCTTATTGCTATTGTTATTTCTTATTGATATTGTTATTTCTTATTGTTATTGTTATTTTTTATTGTTATTGTTATTTCTTATTGTTATTGTTATTTCTTATTGTTATTGTTATTTCTTATTGTTATTGTTATTTCTTATTGTTATTGTTATTTCTTATTGTTATAGTTATTTCTTATTGTTATTGTTATTCCTTATTGTTATTGTTATTTATTATTGTTATTGTTATTTCTTATTGATATTGTTATTTCTTTTTGTTATTGTTATTTTTTATTGATATTGTTATTTCTTATTGTTTATTCTTATTGTTATTGTTATTTCTTATTGTTATTGTTATTTCTTATTGTTATTGTTATTTCTTATTGTTATTTCTTATTGTTATTGTTATTTCTTATTGTTATTGTTATTTCTTATTGTTATTGCTATTTCTTATTGTTATTGTTATTTCTTATTGTCATTGTTATTTCTTATTGTTATTGTTCTTCCTTATTGTTATTGTTATTTCTTATTGTTATTGTTATTTCTTATTCTTATTGTTATTTCTTATTGTTACTGTTATTTTTTATTGTTATTGTTATTTCTTATTGTTATTGTTATTTCTTATGGTTATTGTTATTTCTTATTGTTATTGTTATTTCTTATTGTTATTGTTATTTATTATTGTTATTGTTATTTCTTATTGTTATTGTTATTTCCAATTGTTATTGTTATTTCTTTTTGTTATTGTTATTTCTTATTGTTATTGTTATTTCTTATTGTTATTGTTCTTCCTTATTGTTATTGTTATTTCTTATTATTATTGTTATTTCTTATTCTTATTGTTATTACTTATTGTTACTGTTATTTCTTATTGTTATTGGTATTTCTTATTGTTATTGTTATTTCTTATGGTTATTGTTATTTCTTATTGTTATTGTTATTTCTTATTGTTATTGTTATTTATTATTGTTATGTTATTTCTTATTGTTATTGTTATTTCCAATTGTTATTGTTATTTCTTTTTGTTATTGTTATTTCTTATTGTTATTGTTATTTCTTATTGTTATTGTTATTTTTTATTGTTATTGTTATTTCTTATTATTATTGTTATTTCTTATTGTTATTGTTATTTCTTATTGTTATTGTTATTTATTATTGTTATTGTTATTTCCTATTGTTATTGTTATTTCTTATTGTTATTGTTATTTCCAATTGTTATTGTTATTTCTTTTTGTTATTGTTATTTCTTATTGTTATTGTTATTTCTTATTGTTATTGTTATTTTTTATTGTTATTGTTATTTCTTATTATTATTGTTATTTCTTATTGTTATTGTTATTTCTTATTGTTATTGTTATTTATTATTGTTATTGTTATTTCCTATTGTTATTGTTATTTCTTATTGTTATTGTTATTTCTTATTGTTATTGTTATTTCTTATTGTTATTGTTATTTCTTATTGTTATTGTTATTTCTTATTGTTATTGTTATTTCCTATTGTTATTGTTATTTCTTTTTGTTATTTTTATTTCTTATTGTTATTGTTATTACTTATTGGTTTTGTTATTTCTTATTGTTATTGTTATTGTTATTTCTTATTGTTATTGTTATTTCTTAGTGATATTGTTATTTCTTATTGTTATTGTTATTTCTTATTGTTATTGTTATTTTTTATTGTTATTGTTATTTCTTATTGTTATTGTTATTTTTTATTGTTATTGTTATTTCTTATTGTTATTGTTATTTCTTATTGTTATTGTTATTTCTTATTGTTATTGTTATTTCGTATGGTTATTGTTATTTCTTATTGTTATTGTTATTTCTTATTGTTAATGTTATTTATTATTGTTATTTCTTATTGTTATTGTTATTTCTTATTGTCATTGTTATTTCTTATTGTTATTGTTCTTCCTTATTGTTATTGTTATTTCTTATTGTTATTGTTATTTCTTATTCTTATTATTATTTCTTATTGTTACTGTTATTTCTTATTGTTATTGCTATTTCTTATTGTTATTGTTATTTCTTATTGTCATTGTTATTTCTTAATGTTATTGTTCTTCCTTATTGTTATTGTTATTTCTTATTGTTATTGTTATTTCTTATTCTTATTGTTATTTCTTATTGTTACTGTTATTTCTTATTGTTATTGTTATTTCTTATTGTTATTGTTATTTCTTATTGTTATTGTTTTTTCTTATTGTTAATGTTATTTCTTATTGTTATTTCTTATTGTTATTGTTATTTCTTATTGTTATTGTTATTGTTATTTCTTATTGTTATTGTTATTTCTTTTTGTTATTGTTATTTATTATTGTTATTGTTATTTCTTATTGTTATTGGTATTTCTTATTGTTATTGTTATTCCTTATTGTTATTGTTATTTATTGTTGTTATTGTTATTTCTTATTGTTAATGTTATTTCTTAGTGTTAATGTTATTTCTTTTTGTTATTTCTTATTGTTAATGTTATTTATTATTGTTATTTCTTATTGTTATTGTTATTGTTATTTCTTATTGTTATTGTTATTTCTTATTGTTATTGCTATTTCTTATTGTTATTGTTATTTCTTATTGTCATTGTTATTTCTTATTGTTATTGTTCTTCCTTATTGTTATTGTTATTTCTTATTGTTATTGTTATTTCTTATTCTTATTGTTTATTCTTATTGTTACTGTTATTTCTTATTGTTATTGCTATTTCTTATTGTTATTGTTATTTCTTATTGTCATTGTTATTTCTTATTGTTATTGTTCTTCCTTATTGTTATTGTTATTTCTTATTGTTATTGTTATTTCTTATTCTTATTGTTATTTCTTATTGTTATTGTTATTTTTTATTGTTATTGTTATTGTTATTTCTTATTGTTATTGTTATTTCTTATTGCTATTGTTATTTCTTATTGATATTGTTATTTCTTATTGTTATTGTTATTTTTTATTGTTATTGTTATTTCTTATTGTTATTGTTATTTCTTATTGTTATTGTTATTTCTTATTGTTATTGTTATTTCTTATTGTTATTGTTATTTCTTATTGTTATAGTTATTTCTTATTGTTATTGTTATTCCTTATTGTTATTGTTATTTATTATTGTTATTGTTATTTCTTATTGATATTGTAATTTCTTTTTGTTATTGTTATTTTTTATTGATATTGTTATTTCTTATTGTTTATTCTTATTGTTATTGTTATTTCTTATTGTTATTGTTATTTCTTATTGTTATTGTTATTTCTTATTGTTATTTCTTATTGTTATTGTTATTTCTTATTGTTATTGTTATTTCTTATTGTTATTGCTATTTCTTATTGTTATTGTTATTTCTTATTGTCATTGTTATTTCTTATTGTTATTGTTCTTCCTTATTGTTATTGTTATTTCTTATTGTTATTGTTATTTCTTATTCTTATTGTTATTTCTTATTGTTACTGTTATTTTTTATTGTTATTGTTATTTCTTATTGTTATTGTTATTTCTTATGGTTATTGTTATTTCTTATTGTTATTGTTATTTCTTATTGTTATTGTTATTTATTATTGTTATTGTTATTTCTTATTGTTATTGTTATTTCCAATTGTTATTGTTATTTCTTTTTGTTATTGTTATTTCTTATTGTTATTGTTATTTCTTATTGTTATTGTTATTGTTATTTCTTATTGTTATTGTTATTTCTTTTTGTTATTGTTATTTCTTATTGTTATTGGTATTTCTTATTGTTATTGTTATTGTTATTCCTTATTGTTATTGTTATTTATTATTGTTATTGTTATTTCTTATTGTTATTGTTATTTCTTATTGTTAATGTTATTTCTTATTGTTATTGTTATTCCTTATTGATATTGTTATTTCTTATTGTTATTGTTATTTCTTATTGTTATTTTTTATTGTTATTGTTATTTCTTATTGTTATTGTTATTGTTATTTCTCATTGTTATTGTTATTTCTTATTGTTATTGTTATTTCTTATTGTTATTGTTATTTCTTATTGTTATTACTATTTCTTATTGTTATTGTTATTTCTTATTGTCATTGTTATTTCTTATTGTTATTGTTCTTCCTTATTGTTATTGTTATTTCTTATTGTTACTGTTATTTCTTATTGTTATTGTTATTTCTTATTGTTATTGTTATTTCTTATGGTTATTGTTATTTGTTTTTGTTATTGTTATTTCTTATTGTTATTGTTGTTTATTATTGTTATTGTTATTTCCAATTGTTATTGTTATTTCTTTTTGTTATTGTTATTTCTTATTGTTATTGTTATTTCTTATTGTTATTGTTATTTTTTATTGTTATTGTTATTTTTTATTGTTATTGTTATTTCTTATTATTATTGTTATTTCTTATTCTTATTGTTATTTCTTATTGTTATTGTTATTTATTATTGTTATTGTTATTTCCTATTGTTATTGTTATTTCTTATTGTTATTGTTATTTCTTATTGTTAGTGTTATTTCTTATTGTTATTGTTATTTCTTATTGTTATTGTTATTTCTTATTGTTATTGTTATTTCTTATTGTTATTGTTATTTCCTATTGTTATTGTTATTTCTTATTGTTATTGTTATTTCTTTTTGTTATTTTTATTTCTTATTGTTATTGTTATTGTTATTGTTATTACTTATTGTTATTGTTATTTCTTATTGTCATTGTTATTTCTTATTGTTATTGTTATTTCTTATTGTTATTGTTATTTCTTATTGTTAATGTTATTTCTTATTGTTAATGTTATTTCTTATTGTTATTATTATTTCTTATTGATATTGTTATTTCTTATTGTTATTGTTATTTTTTATTGTTATTGTTATTTCTTATTGTTATTGGTATTTTTTATTGTTATTGTTATTTCTTATTGTTATTGTTATTTATTATTGTTATTGTTATTTCCTATTGTTATTGTTATTTCTTATTGTTATTGTTATTTCTTATTGTTATTGTTATTTCTTGTTGTTATTGTTATTTCTTATTGTTATTGTTATTTCTTATTGTTATTGTTATTTCCTATTGTTATTGTTATTTCTTATTGTTATTGTTATTTCTTATTGTTATTGTTATTTCCTATTGGTATTGTTATTTCTTATTGTTATTGTTATTGTCATTTCTTATTGGTATTGTTATTTCTTATTGTTAATGTTATTTCTTATTGTTATTTCTTATTGTTATTGTTATTTCTTATAGTTATTTCTTATTGTTATTGTTATTTCTTATTGTTATTGTTATTTTTTATTGTTATTGTTATTTCTTATTGTTATTGGTATTTTTTATTGTTATTGTTATTTCTTATTGTTATTGTTATTGTTATTTCTTATTGTTATTGTTATTGTTATTTCTTATTGTTATTGTTATTTCTTATTGTTATTGGTATTTCTTATTGTTATTGTTATTTCTTATTGTTATTGTTATTTCTTATTGTTATTGTTATTTCTTATCCTTATTGTTATTTCTTATTGTTACTGTTATTTCTTATTTTTATTGTTATTTCTTATTCTTATTGTTATTTCTTATTGTTACTGTTATTTCTTATTGTTATTGTTATATCTTATTGTAATTGTTATTTCTTATGGTTATTGTTATTTCTTATTGTTATTGTTATTGTTATTTATTATTGTTATGTTATTTCTTATTGTTATTGTTATTTCTTATTGTTATTGTTATTTCTTATTGTTATTGTTATTTCTTATGGTTATTGTTATTTCTTATTGTTATTGTTATTGTTATTTATTATTGTTATGTTATTTCTTATTGTTATTGTTATTTCCAATTGTTATTGTTATTTCTTATTGTTATTGTTATTTCTTATTGTCATTGTTATTTCTTATTGTTATTGTTCTTCCTTATTGTTATTGTTATTTCTTATTGTTATTGTTATTTCTTATTCTTATTGTTATTTCTTATTGTTACTGTTATTTCTTATTGTTATTGTTATTTCTTATTGTTATTGTTATTTCTTATGGTTATTGTTATTTCTTATTGTTATTGTTATTTCTTATTGTTATTGTTATTTATTATTGTTATGTTATTTCTTATTGTTATTGTTATTTCCAATTGTTATTGTTATTTCTTTTTGTTATTGTTATTTCTTATTGTTATTGTTATTTCTTATTGTTATTGTTATTTTTTATTGTTATTGTTATTTCTTATTATTATTGTTATTTCCTATTGTTATTGTTATTTCTTATTGTTATTGTTATTTATTATTGTTATTGTTATTTCCTATTGTTATTGTTATTTCTTATTGTTATTGTTATTTCTTATTGTTATTGTTATTTCTTATTGTTATTGTTATTTCTTATTGTTATTGTTATTTCTTATTGTTATTGTTATTTCTTATTGTTATTGTTATTTCCTATTGTTATTGTTATTTCTTATTGTTATTTCCTATTGTTATTGTTATTTCTTTTTGTTATTTTTATTTCTTATTGTTATTGTTATTACTTATTGGTTTTGTTATTTCTTATTGTTATTGTTATTGTTATTTCTTATTGTTATTGTTATTTGTTATTGTTATTGTTATTTCTTATTGTTATTGTTATTTCTTAGTGATATTGTTATTTCTTATTGTTATTGTTATTTCTTATTGTTATTGTTATTTTTTATTGTTATTGTTATTTCTTATTGTTATTGTTATTTTTTATTGTTATTGTTATTACTTATTGTTATTGTTATTTCTTATTGTTATTGTTATTTCGTATGGTTATTGTTATTTCTTATTGTTATTGTTATTTCTTATTGTTAATGTTATTTATTATTGTTATTTCTTATTGTTATTGTTATTGTTATTTCTTATTGTCATTGTTATTTCTTATTGTTATTGTTCTTCCTTATTGTTATTGTTATAACTTATTGTTATTGTTATTTCTTATTCTTATTATTATTTCTTATTGTTACTGTTATTTCTTATTGTTATTACTATTTCTTATTGTTATTGTTATTTCTTATTGTCATTGTTATTTCTTATTGTTATTGTTCTTCCTTATTGTTATTGTTATTTCTTATTGTTATTGTTATTTCTTATTCTTATTGTTATTTCTTATTGTTACTGTTATTTCTTATTGTTATTGTTATTTCTTATTGTTATTGTTATTTCTTATTGTTATTGTTTTTTCTTATTGTTAATGTTATTTCTTATTGTTATTGTTATTTCTTATTGTTATTGTTATTGTTATTTCTTATTGTTATTGTTATTTCTTTTTGTTATTGTTATTTCTTATTGTTATTGGTATATCTTATTGTTATTGTTATTGTTGTTCCTTATTGTTATTGTTATTTATTATTGTTATTGTTATTTCTTTTTGTTATTGTTATTTCTTATTGTTATTGGTATTTCTTATTGTTATTGTTATTCCTTATTGTTATTGTTATTTATTGTTGTTATTGTTATTTCTTATTGTTAATGTTATTTCTTAGTGTTAATGTTATTTCTTTTTGTTATTTCTTATTGTTAATGTTATTTATTATTGTTATTTCTTATTGTTATTGTTATTGTTATTTCTTATTGTTATTGTTATTGTTATTTCTTATTGTTATCGTTATTTCTTATTGTTATTGCTATTTCTTATTGTTATTGTTATTTCTTATTGTCATTGTTATTTCTTATTGTTATTGTTCTTCCTTATTGTTATTGTTATTTCTTATTGTTATTGTTATTTCTTATTCTTATTGTTATTTCTTATTGTTACTGTCATTTCTTATTGTTATTGCTATTTCTTATTGTTATTGTTATTTCTTATTGTCATTGTTATTTCTTATTGTTATTGTTCTTCCTTATTGTTATTGTTATTTCTTATTGTTATTGTTATTTCTTATTCTTATTGTTATTTCTTATTGTTATTGTTATTTTTTGTTGTTATTGTTATTGTTATTTCTTATTGTTATTGTTATTTCTTATTGCTATTGTTATTTCTTATTGATATTGTTATTTCTTATTCTTATTGTTATTTTTTATTGTTATTGTTATTTCTTATTGTTATTGTTATTTCTTATTGTTATTGTTATTTCTTATTGTTATTGTTATTTCTTATTGTTATTGTTATTTCTTATTGTTATAGTTATTTCTTATTGTTATTGTTATTCCTTATTGTTATTGTTATTTATTATTGTTATTGTTATTTCTTATTGATATTGTTATTTCTTTTTGTTATTGTTATTTTTTATTGATATTGTTATTTCTTATTGTTTTTTCTTATTGTTATTGTTATTTCTTATTGTTATTGTTATTTCTTATTGTTATTGTTATTTCATATTGTTATTGTTATTTCTTATTGTTATTGTTATTTCTTATTTTTTATTGTTATTTGTTATTGTTATTGTTATTTCTTATTCTTATTGTTATTTATTTTTGTTATTGTTATTTTTTTATTGATATTGTTATTTCTTATTGTTTTTTCTTATTGTTATTGTTATTTCTTATTGTTATTGTTATTTCTTATTGTTATTGTTATTTCTTATTGTTATTGTTATTTCTTATTTTTTATTGTTATTTGTTATTGTTATAGTTATTTCTTATTGTTATTGTTATTTCTTATTGTTATTGTTATTTATTATTGTTATTGTTATTTCCTATTGTTATTGTTATTTCTTATTGTTATTCTTATTTCTTATTGTTATTGTTATTGTTATTTCTTATTGTTATCGTTATATCTTATTGTTATTGCTATTTCTTATTGTTATTGTTATTTCTTATTGTCATTGTTATTTCTTATTGTTATTGTTCTTCCTTATTGTTATTGTTATTTCTTATTCTTATTGTTATTTCTTATTGTTACTGCTATTTCTTATTGTTTTTGCTATTTCTTATTGTCATTGTTATTTCTTATTGTTATTGTTCTTCCTTATTGTTATTGTTATTTCTTATTGTTATTGTTATTTCTTATTCTTATTGTTATTTCTTATTGTTACTGTTATTTCTTATTGTTATTGTTATTTCTTATTGTTATTGTTATTTCTTATGGTTATTGTTATTTCTTATTGTTATTGTTTTTTCTTATTGTTAATGTTATTTCTTATTGTTATTGTTATTTCTTATTGATATTGTTATATCTTATTGTTATTGTTATTGTTATTTCTTATTGTTATTGTTATTTCTTTTTGTTATTGTTATTTCTTATTGTTATTGGTATTTCTTATTGTTATGGTTATTGTTATTCCTTATTGTTATTGTTATTTATTGTTGTTATTGTTATTTCTTTTTGTTATGGTTATTTCTTTTTGTTATTGTTATTTCTTATTGTTATTGGTATTTCTTATTGTTATTGTTATTGTTATTCCTTATTGTTATTGTTATTTATTGTTGTTATTGTTATTTCTTATTGTTAATGTTATTTCTTAGTGTTAATGTTATTTCTTTTTGTTATTTTTTATTGTTATTGTTATTCCATTGATATTGTTATTTCTTATTGTTATTGTTATTTTTTATTGTTATTGTTATTGTTATTTCTTATTGTTATTGTTATTTCTTATTGCTATTGTTATTTCTTATTGATATTGTTATTTCTTATTGTTATTGTTATTTTTTATTGTTATTGTTATTTCTTATTGTTATTTTTTATTGTTATTGTTATTTCTTATTGTTATTGTTATTGTTATTTCTTATTGTTATTGTTATTTCTTATTGTTATTGTTATTTCTTATTGTTATTGTTATTTCTTATTGTTATTGTTATTTCTTATTTTTATTGTTATTCCTTATTGTTAATGTTATTTCTTATTGTTATTGTTATTCCTTATTGATATTGTTATTTCTTATTGTTATTGTTATTTCTCATGGTTATTGTTATTTCTTATTGTTATTGTTTTTTCTTATTGTTAATGTTATTTCTTATTGTTATTGTTATTTCTTATTGATATTGTTATTTCTTATTGTTATTGTTATTGTTATTTCTTATTGTTATTGTTATTTCTTTTTGTTATTGTTATTTCTTATTGTTATTGGTATTTCTTATTGTTATGGTTATTGTTATTCCTTATTGTTATTGTTATTTATTGTTGTTATTGTTATTTCTTTTTGTTATGGTTATTTCTTTTTGTTATTGTTATTTCTTATTGTTATTGGTATTTCTTATTGTTATTGTTATTGTTATTCCTTATTGTTATTGTTATTTATTATTGTTATTGTTATTTCTTATTGTTATTGTTATTTCTTATTGTTAATGTTATTTCTTATTGTTATTGTTATTCCTTATTGATATTGTTATTTCTTATTGTTATTGTTATTTCTTATTGTTATTTTTTATTGTTATTGTTATTTCTTATTGTTATTGTTATTGTTATTTCTCATTGTTATTGTTATTTCTTATTGTTATTGTTATTTCTTATTGTTATTGTTATTTCTTATTGTTATTACTATTTCTTATTGTTATTGTTATTTCTTATTGTCATTGTTATTTCTTATTGTTATTGTTCTTCCTTATTGTTATTGTTATTTCTTATTGTTACTGTTATTTCTTATTGTTATTGTTATTTCTTATTGTTATTGTTATTTCTTATGGTTATTGTTATTTGTTTTTGTTATTGTTATTTCTTATTGTTATTGTTGTTTATTATTGTTATTGTTATTTCCAATTGTTATTGTTATTTCTTTTTGTTATTGTTATTTCTTATTGTTATTGTTATTTCTTATTGTTATTGTTATTTTTTATTGTTATTGTTATTTTTTATTGTTATTGTTATTTCTTATTATTATTGTTATTTCTTATTCTTATTGTTATTTCTTATTGTTATTGTTATTTATTATTGTTATTGTTATTTCCTATTGTTATTGTTATTTCTTATTGTTATTGTTATTTCTTATTGTTAGTGTTATTTCTTATTGTTATTGTTATTTCTTATTGTTATTGTTATTTCTTATTGTTATTGTTATTTCTTATTGTTATTGTTATTTCCTATTGTTATTGTTATTTCTTATTGTTATTGTTATTTCTTTTTGTTATTTTTATTTCTTATTGTTATTGTTATTGTTATTGTTATTACTTATTGTTATTGTTATTTCTTATTGTCATTGTTATTTCTTATTGTTATTGTTATTTCTTATTGTTATTGTTATTTCTTATTGTTAATGTTATTTCTTATTGTTAATGTTATTTCTTATTGTAATTGTTATTTCTTATTGTTATTATTATTTCTTATTGATATTGTTATTTCTTATTGTTATTGTTATTTTTTATTGTTATTGTTATTTCTTATTGTTATTGGTATTTTTTATTGTTATTGTTATTTCTTATTGTTATTGTTATTTATTATTGTTATTGTTATTTCCTATTGTTATTGTTATTTCTTATTGTTATTGTTATTTCTTATTGTTATTGTTATTTCTTGTTGTTATTGTTATTTCTTATTGTTATTGTTATTTCTTATTGTTATTGTTATTTCCTATTGTTATTGTTATTTCTTATTGTTATTGTTATTTCTTATTGTTATTGTTATTTCCTATTGGTATTGTTATTTCTTATTGTTATTGTTATTGTCATTTCTTATTGGTATTGTTATTTCTTATTGTTAATGTTATTTCTTATTGTTATTTCTTATTGTTATTGTTATTTCTTATAGTTATTTCTTATTGTTATTGTTATTTCTTATTGTTATTGTTATTTTTTATTGTTATTGTTATTTCTTATTGTTATTGGTATTTTTTATTGTTATTGTTATTTCTTATTGTTATTGTTATTGTTATTTCTTATTGTTATTGTTATTGTTATTTCTTATTGTTATTGTTATTTCTTATTGTTATTGGTATTTCTTATTGTTATTGTTATTTCTTATTGTTATTGTTATTTCTTATTGTTATTGTTATTTCTTATTGTTATTGTTATTTCTTATCCTTATTGTTATTTCTTATTGTTACTGTTATTTCTTATTTTTATTGTTATTTCTTATTCTTATTGTTATTTCTTATTGTTACTGTTATTTCTTATTGTTATTGTTATATCTTATTGTTATTGTTATTTCTTATGGTTATTGTTATTTCTTATTGTTATTGTTATTGTTATTTATTATTGTTATGTTATTTCTTATTGTTATTGTTATTTCTTATTGTTATTGTTATTTCTTATTGTTATTGTTATTTCTTATGGTTATTGTTATTTCTTATTGTTATTGTTATTGTTATTTATTATTGTTATGTTATTTCTTATTGTTATTGTTATTTCCAATTGTTATTGTTATTTCTTATTGTTATTGTTATTTCTTATTGTCATTGTTATTTCTTATTGTTATTGTTCTTCCTTATTGTTATTGTTATTTCTTATTGTTATTGTTATTTCTTATTCTTATTGTTATTTCTTATTGTTACTGTTATTTCTTATTGTTATTGTTATTTCTTATTGTTATTGTTATTTCTTATGGTTATTGTTATTTCTTATTGTTATTGTTATTTCTTATTGTTATTGTTATTTATTATTGTTATGTTATTTCTTATTGTTATTGTTATTTCCAATTGTTATTGTTATTTCTTTTTGTTATTGTTATTTCTTATTGTTATTGTTATTTCTTATTGTTATTGTTATTTTTTATTGTTATTGTTATTTCTTATTATTATTGTTATTTCTTATTGTTATTGTTATTTCTTATTGTTATTGTTATTTATTATTGTTATGGTATTTCCTATTGTTATTGTTATTTCTTATTGTTATTGTTATTTCTTATTGTTATTGTTATTTCTTATTGTTATTGTTATTTCTTATTGTTATTGTTATTTCTTATTGTTATTGTTATTTCTTATTGTTATTGTTATTTCCTATTGTTATTGTTATTTCTTATTGTTATTTCCTATTGTTATTGTTATTTCTTTTTGTTATTTTTATTTCTTATTGTTATTGTTATTACTTATTGGTTTTGTTATTTCTTATTGTTATTGTTATTGTTATTTCTTATTGTTATTGTTATTTCTTATTGTTATTGTTATTTCTTATTGTTATTGTTATTTCTTAGTGATATTGTTATTTCTTATTGTTATTGTTATTTCTTATTGTTATTGTTATTTTTTATTGTTATTGTTATTTCTTATTGTTATTGTTATTTTTTATTGTTATTGTTATTTCTTATTGTTATTGTTATTTCTTATTGTTATTGTTATTACTTATTGTTATTGTTATTTCTTATTGTTATTGTTATTTCGTATGGTTATTGTTATTTCTTATTGTTATTGTTATTTCTTATTGTTAATGTTATTTATTATTGTTATTTCTTATTGTTATTGTTATTGTTATTTCTTATTGTCATTGTTATTTCTTATTGTTATTGTTCTTCCTTATTGTTATTGTTATAACTTATTGTTATTGTTATTTCTTATTCTTATTATTATTTCTTATTGTTACTGTTATTTCTTATTGTTATTGCTATTTCTTATTGTTATTGTTATTTCTTATTGTCATTGTTATTTCTTATTGTTATTGTTCTTCCGTATTGTTATTGTTATTTCTTATTGTTATTGTTATTTCTTATTCTTATTGTTATTTCTTATTGTTACTGTTATTTCTTATTGTTATTGTTATTTCTTATTGTTATTGTTATTTCTTATTGTTATTGTTTTTTCTTATTGTTAATGTTATTTCTTATTGTTATTGTTATTTCTTATTGTTATTGTTATTGTTATTTCTTATTGTTATTGTTATTTCTTTTTGTTATTGTTATTTCTTATTGTTATTGGTATATCTTATTGTTATTGTTATTGTTGTTCCTTATTGTTATTGTTATTTATTATTGTTATTGTTATTTCTTTTTGTTATTGTTATTTCTTATTGTTATTGGTATTTCTTATTGTTATTGTTATTCCTTATTGTTATTGTTATTTATTGTTGTTATTGTTATTTCTTATTGTTAATGTTATTTCTTAGTGTTAATGTTATTTCTTTTTGTTATTTCTTATTGTTAATGTTATTTATTATTGTTATTTCTTATTGTTATTGTTATTGTTATTTCTTATTGTTATTGTTATTGTTATTTCTTATTGTTATCGTTATTTCTTATTGTTATTGCTATTTCTTATTGTTATTGTTATTTCTTATTGTCATTGTTATTTCTTATTGTTATTGTTCTTCCTTATTGTTATTGTTATTTCTTATTCTTATTGTTATTTCTTATTGTTACTGTCATTTCTTATTGTTATTGCTATTTCTTATTGTTATTGTTATTTCTTATTGTCATTGTTATTTCTTATTGTTATTGTTCTTCCTTATTGTTATTGTTATTTCTTATTGTTATTGTTATTTCTTATTCTTATTGTTATTTCTTATTGTTATTGTTATTTTTTATTGTTATTGTTATTGTTATTTCTTATTGTTATTGTTATTTCTTATTGCTATTGTTATTTCTTATTGATATTGTTATTTCTTATTCTTATTGTTATTTTTTATTGTTATTGTTATTTCTTATTGTTATTGTTATTTCTTATTGTTATTGTTATTTCTTATTGTTATTGTTATTTCTTATTGTTATTGTTATTTCTTATTGTTATAGTTATTTCTTATTGTTATTGTTATTCCTTATTGTTATTGTTATTTATTATTGTTATTGTTATTTCTTATTGATATTGTTATTTCTTTTTGTTATTGTTATTTTTTATTGATATTGTTATTTCTTATTGTTTTTTCTTATTGTTATTGTTATTTCTTATTGTTATTGTTATTTCTTATTGTTATTGTTATTTCATATTGTTATTGTTATTTCTTATTGTTATTGTTATTTCTTATTTTTTATTGTTATTTGTTATTGTTATTGTTATTTCTTATTCTTATTGTTATTTATTTTTGTTATTGTTATTTTTTATTGATATTGTTATTTCTTATTGTTTTTTCTTATTGTTATTGTTATTTCTTATTGTTATTGTTATTTCTTATTGTTATTGTTATTTCTTATTGTTATTGTTATTTCTTATTGTTATTGTTATTTCTTATTTTTTATTGTTATTTGTTATTGTTATAGTTATTTCTTATTGTTATTGTTATTTCTTATTGTTATTGTTATTTATTATTGTTATTGTTATTTCCTATTGTTATTGTTATTTCTTATTGTTATTCTTATTTCTTATTGTTATTGTTATTGTTATTTCTTATTGTTATCGTTATATCTTATTGTTATTGCTATTTCTTATTGTTATTGTTATTTCTTATTGTCATTGTTATTTCTTATTGTTATTGTTCTTCCTTATTGTTATTGTTATTTCTTATTCTTATTGTTATTTCTTATTGTTACTGCTATTTCTTATTGTTTTTGCTATTTCTTATTGTCATTGTTATTTCTTATTGTTATTGTTCTTCCTTATTGTTATTGTTATTTCTTATTGTTATTGTTATTTCTTATTCTTATTGTTATTTCTTATTGTTACTGTTATTTCTTATTGTTATTGTTATTTCTTATTGTTATTGTTATTTCTTATGGTTATTGTTATTTCTTATTGTTATTGTTTTTTCTTATTGTTAATGTTATTTCTTATTGTTATTGTTATTTCTTATTGATATTGTTATTTCTTATTGTTATTGTTATTGTTATTTCTTATTGTTATTGTTATTTCTTTTTGTTATTGTTATTTCTTATTGTTATTGGTATTTCTTATTGTTATGGTTATTGTTATTCCTTATTGTTATTGTTATTTATTGTTGTTATTGTTATTTCTTTTTGTTATGGTTATTTCTTTTTGTTATTGTTATTTCTTATTGTTATTGGTATTTCTTATTGTTATTGTTATTGTTATTCCTTATTGTTATTGTTATTTATTGTTGTTATTGTTATTTCTTATTGTTAATGTTATTTCTTAGTGTTAATGTTATTTCTTTTTGTTATTTTTTATTGTTATTGTTATTCCATTGATATTGTTATTTCTTATTGTTATTGTTATTTTTTATTGTTATTGTTATTGTTATTTCTTATTGTTATTGTTATTTCTTATTGCTATTGTTATTTCTTATTGATATTGTTATTTCTTATTGTTATTGTTATTTTTTATTGTTATTGTTATTTTTTATTGTTATTGTTATTTCTTATTGTTATGGTTATTGTTATTTCTTATTGTTATTGTTATTTCTTATTGTTATTGTTATTTCTTATTGTTATTGTTATTTCTTATTGTTATTGTTATTTCTTATTTTTATTGTTATTCCTTATTGTTATTGTTATTGTTATTTCTTATTGTTATTGTTATTTCTTATTGTTATTGTTATTTCTTATTGTTATTGTTATTTCTTATTGTTATTGTTATTTCAATTTTTTATTGTTATTTGTTATTGTTATTGTTATTTCTTATTCTTATTGTTATTTATTTTTGTTATTGTTATTTTTTATTGATATTTTTATTTCTTATTGTTTTTTCTTATTGTTATTGTTATTTCTTATTGTTATTGTTATTTCTTATTGTTATTGTTATTTCTTATTGTTATTGTTATTTCTTATTGTTATTGTTATTTCTTATTGTTATTGTTATTTCCTATTTTTTATTGTTATTTGTTATTGTTATTTCTTATTGTTATTGTTATTTCTTATTGTTATTGTTATTTATTATTGTTATTGTTATTACTTTTAGTTATTGTTATTTCTTATTGTTATTGTTATTGTTATTTCTTATTGGTATTGTTATTTCTTATTGTTATTGTTATTGTTATTTCTTATTGTTATTGTTAATTCTTACTCTTAATGTTATTTCTTATTGTTAATGTTATTTCTTATTGTTATTGTTATTTCTTATTGTTAATGTTATTTCTTATTGTTATTGTTATTTCTTATTGTTATTGTTATTTCTTATTGTTATTGTTATTGTTATTTCTTATTGATATTGTTATTTCTTATTGTTATTGTTATTTCTTATTGTTATTTCCTATTGTTATTGTTATTTATTTTTGTTATTGGTATTTCTTATTGTTATTGTTATTGTTATTGTTATTTATTATTGTTATTGTTATTTCTTATTGTTATTGTTATTTCTTATTGTTAATGTTATTTCTTATTGTTAATGTTATTTCTTATTTTTATTGTTATTTCTTATTGTTATTGTTATTTCTTATTGATATTGTTATTTTTTATTGTTATTGTTATTGGTATTTTTTATTGTTATTGTTATTTCTTATTGTTATTGTTATTTATTATTGTTATTGTTATTTCCTATTGTTATTGTTATTTCTTATTGTTATTTCTTAGTGTTATTGTTATTTCTTATTGTTATTGTTATTTCTTATTGTTATTGTTATTTCTTATTGTTATTGTTATTGTTATTTCTTATTGGTATTGTTATTTCTTATTGTTATTGTTATTGTTATTTCTTATTGTTATTGTTATTTCTTATTGTAAATGTTATTTCTTATTGTTAATGTTATTTCTTATTGTTATTGTTATTTCTTATTGTTATTTCTTATTGTTATTGTTATTTCTTATAGTTATTTCTTATTTTTATTGTTATTTCTTATTGTTATTGTTATTTCTTATTGTTATTGTTATTTCTTATTGATATTGTTATTTCTTATTGTTATTGTTATTTCTTATTGTTATTGGTATTTTTTATTGTTATTGTTATTTTTATTGTTATTGTTATTTCTTATTGTTATTGTTATTGTTATTTCTTATTGTTATTGTTATTTCTTATTGTTATTGGTATTTCTTATTGTTATTGTTATTTCTTATTGTTATTGTTATTTCTTATTGTTATTGTTATTTCTTATTGTAATTGTTATTTCTTATTGTCATTGTTATTTCTTATTGTTATTGTCCTTCCTTATTGTTATTGTTATTTCTTATTCTTATTGTTATTTCTTATTGTTACTGTTATTTCTTATTGTTATTGTTATTTCTTATTGATATTGTTATTTCTTATTGTTATTGTTATTTCTTATTGTTATTGTTATTTCTTTTTGTTATTGTTATTTCTTATTGTTATTGGTATTTCTTATTGTTATTGTTATTGTTATTCCTTATTGTTATTGTTATTCCTTATTGTTATTGTTATTTATTATTGTTATTGTTATTTCTTATTGTTATTGTTATTTCTTATTGTTAATGTTATTTCTTATTGTTATTCCTTATTGATATTGTTATTTCTCATTGTTATTGTTATTTTTTATTGTTATTGTTATTGTTATTTCTTATTTTTATTTCTTATTGTTATTGTTATTTCCTATTGTTATTGTTATTTCTTATTGATATTGTTATTTCGTATGGTTATTGTTATTTCTTATTGTTATTGTTATTTCTTATTGTTATTGTTATTTCTTATTGTTATTGTTATTTCTTATTGTTATTGTTATTTCTTATTGTTATTGTTATTTCTCATTGTTATTGTTATTTCTTATTTTTTATTGTTATTTGTTATTGTTATTGTTATTTCTTATTGTTATTGTTATTTATTATTGTTATTGTTATTTCCTATTGTTATTGTTATTTCTTATTGTTATTGTTATTTATTATTGTTATTGTTATTTCCTATTGTTATTGTTATTACTTTTTGTTATTGTTATTTCTTATTGTTATTGTTATTGTTATTTCTTATTGGTATTGTTATTTCTTATTGTTATTGTTATTGTTATTTCTTATTGTTAATGTTATTTCTTATTGTTATTGTTATTTCTTATTGTTAATGTTATTTCTTATTGTTATTGTTATTTCTTATTGTTACTGTTATTTCTTATTGTTATTGTTATTTCTTATTGATATTGTTATTTCTTATTGTTATTGTTATTTCTTATTGTTATTTCCTATTGTTATTGTTATTTCTTTTTGTTATTGGTATTTCTTATTGTTATTGTTATTGTTATTCCTTATTGTTAGTGTTATTTATTATTGTTATTTCTTATTGTTAATGTTATTTCTTATTGTTAATGTTATTTCTTATTGTTATTGTTATTTCTTATTGTTATTGTTATTTCTTATTGATATTGTTATTTCTTATAGTTATTGTTATTTTTTATTGTTATTGTTATTGTTATTTCTTATTGTTATTGGTATTTTTTATTGTTATTGTTATTTCTTATTGTTATTGTTATTTATTATTGTTATTGTTATTTACTATTCTTATTGTTATTTCTTATTGTTATTGTTATTTCTTATTGTTATTGTTATTTCTTATTGTTATTGTTATTTCTTATTGTTATTGTTATTTCTTATGGTTATTGTTATTTCTTATTGTTATTGTTATTTCTTATTGTTAATGTTATTTCTTATTGTTATTGTTATTTCTTATTGATATTGTTATTTCTTATTGTTATTGTTATTTATTATTGTTATTGTTATTTACTATTGTTATTGTTATTTCTTATTGTTATTGTTATTTCTTATTGTTATTGTTATTGTTATTTCTTATTGTTATTGTTATTTCTTATTGTTATTGTTATTTCTTATTGTTATTGTTATTTCTTATTGTTATTGTTATTTCTTATTGTTATTGCTATTTCTTATTGTCATTGTTATTTCTTATTGTTATTGTCCTTCCTTATTGTTATTGTTATTTCTTATTATTATTGTTATTTCTTATTGTTATTGTTATTTCTTATGGTTATTGTTATTTCTTATTGTTATTGTTATTTCTTATTGTTATTGTTATTTCTTATTGTTATTGTTATTTCTTATTGTTATTGTTATTTCTTATTGTTATTTCTATTTCTTATTGTTATTGTTATTTCTTATTGTCATTGTTATTTCTTATTGTTATTGTCCTTCCTTATTGTTATTGTTATTTCTTATTCTTATTGTTATTTCTTATTGTTACTGTTATTTCTTATTGTTATTGTTTTTTCTTATTGATATTGTTATTTCTTATTGTTATTGTTATTTCTTATTGTTATTTCCTATTGTTATTGTTATTTCTTTTTGTTATTGGTATTTCTTATTGTTATTGTTATTGTTATTCCTTATTGTTAGTGTTATTTATTATTGTTATTGTTATTTCTTATTGTTATTGTTATTTGTTATTGTTAATGTTATTTCTTATTGTTAATGTTATTTCTTATTGTTATTGTTATTTCTTATTGTTATTGTTATTTCTTATTGATATTGTTATTTCTTATAGTTATTGTTATTTTTTATTGTTATTGTTATTGTTATTTCTTATTGTTATTGGTATTTTTTATTGTTATTGTTATTTCTTATTGTTATTGTTATTTATTATTGTTATTGTTATTTACTATTCTTATTGTTATTTCTTATTGTTATTGTTATTTCTTATTGTTATTGTTATTTCTTATTGTTATTGTTATTTCTTATTGTTATTGTTATTTCTTATTGTTATTGTTATTTCTTATTGTTATTGTTATTTCTTATGGTTATTGTTATTTCTTATTGTTATTGTTATTTCTTATTGTTAATGTTATTTCTTATTGTTATTGTTATTTCTTATTGATATCGTTATTTCTTATTGTTATTGTTATTTATTATTGTTATTGTTATTAACTATTGTTATTGTTATTTCTTATTGTTATTGTTATTTCTTATTGTTATTGTTATTTCTTATTGTTATTGTTATTTCTTATTGTTATTGTTATTTCTTATTGTTATTGTTATTTCTTATTGTTATTGCTATTTCTTATTGTCATTGTTATTTCTTATTGTTATTGTCCTTCCTTATTGTTATTGTTATTTCTTATTGTTATGGTTATTTCTTATGGTTATTGTTATTTCTTATTGTTATTGTTATTTCTTATTGTTATTGTTATTTCTTATTGTTATTGTTATTTCTTATTGTTATTGTTATTTCTTATTGTTATTTCTATTTCTTATTGTTATTGTTATTTCTTATTGTCATTGTTATTTCTTATTGTTATTGTCCTTCCTTATTGTTATTGTTATTTCTTATTCTTATTGTTATTTCTTATTGTTACTGTTATTTCTTATTGTTATTGTTATTTCTTATTGTTATTGTTATTTCTTATTGTTATTGTTATTTCTTATTGTTATTGCTATTTCTTATTGTTATTGTTATTTCTTATTGTCATTGTTATTTCTTATTGTTATTGTCCTTCCTTATTGTTATTGTTATTTCTTATTGTTATTGTTATTTCTTATTCTTATTGTTATTTCTTATTGTTACTGTTATTTCTTATTGTTATTGTTATTTCTTATTCTTATTGTTATTTCTTATTGTTACTGTTATTTCTTATTGTCATTGTTATTTCTTATTGTTATTGTCCTTCCTTATTGTTATTGTTATTTCTTATTGTTATTGTTATTTCTTATTCTTATTGTTATTTCTTATTGTTACTGTTATTTCTTATTGTTATTGTTATTTCTTTTTCTTATTGGTATTTCTTATTGTTATTGTTATTGTTATTCTTTATTGTTATTTATTATTGTTATTGTTATTTCTTATTGTTAATGTTATTTCTTATTGTTATTGTATTCCTTATTGATATTGTTATTTCTTATTGTTATTGTTATTTTTTATTGTTATTGTTATTGTTATTTCTTATTGTTATTGTTATTTCTTATTGTTATTGTTATTTCTTATTGTTATTGTTATTTCTTATTGATATTGTTATTTCTTATTGTTATTGTTATTTTTTTATTGTTATTGTTATTTCTTATTGTTATTTTTTATTGTTATTGTTATTTCTTATTGTTATTGTTATTGTTATCTCTTATTGTTATTGTTATTTCTTATTGTTATTGTTATTGTTATTTCTTATTGTTATTGTTATTTCTTATTGTTATTGTTATTTCTTATTGTTATTGCTATTTCTTATTGTTATTGTTATTTCTTATTGTCATTGTTATTTCTTATTGTTATTGTTCTTCGTTATTGTTATTGTTATTTCTTATTGTTATTGTTATTTCTTATTCTTATTGTTATTTCTTATTGTTATTTCTTATTGTTATTGTTATTTCTTATTGTTATTGTTATTTATTATTGTTATTGTTATTACTTTTAGTTATTGTTATTTCTTATTGTTATTGTTATTTCTTATTGGTATTGTTATTTCTTATTGTTATTGTTATTGTTATTTCTTATTGTTATTGGTATTTTTTATTGTTATTGTTATTGTTATTTCTTATTGTTATTGGTATTTTTTATTGTTATTGTTATTTCTTATTGTTATTGTTATTTATTATTGTTATTGTTATTTACTATTCTTATTGTTATTTCTTATTGTTATTGTTATTTCTTATTGTTATTGTTATTTCTTATTGTTATTGTTATTTCTTATTGTTATTGTTATTTCTTATGGTTATTGTTATTTCTTATTGTTATTGTTATTTCTTATTGTTAATGTTATTTCTTATTGTTATTGTTATTTCTTATTGATATTGTTATTTCTTATTGTTATTGTTATTTATTATTGTTATTGTTATTTACTATTGTTATTGTTATTTCTTATTGTTATTGTTATTTCTTATTGTTATTGTTATTTCTTATTGTTATTGTTATTTCTTATTGTTATTGTTATTTCTTATTGTTATTGTTATTTCTTATTGTTATTGCTATTTCTTATTGTCATTGTTATTTCTTATTGTTATTGTCCTTCCTTATTGTTATTGTTATTTCTTATTGTTATTGTTATTTCTTATTGTTATTGTTATTTCTTATGGTTATTGTTATTTCTTATTGTTATTGTTATTTCTTATTGTTATTGTTATTTCTTATTGTTATTGTTATTTTTTATTGTTATTGTTATTTCTTATTGTTATTTCTATTTCTTATTGTTATTGTTATTTCTTATTGTCATTGTTATTTCTTATTGTTATTGTCCTTCCTTATTGTTATTGTTATTTCTTATTCTTATTGTTATTTCTTATTGTTACTGTTATTTCTTATTGTTATTGTTATTTCTTATTGTTATTTCCTATTGTTATTGTTATTTCTTTTTGTTATTGGTATTTCTTATTGTTATTGTTATTGTTATTCCTTATTGTTAGTGTTAATTATTATTGTTATTGTTATTTCTTATTGTTATTGTTATTTGTTATTGTTAATGTTATTTCTTATTGTTAATGTTTTTTCTTATTGTTATTGTTATTTCTTATTGTTATTGTTATTTCTTATTGATATTGTTATTTCTTATAGTTATTGTTATTTTTTATTGTTATTGTTATTGTTATTTCTTATTGTTATTGGTATTTTTTATTGTTATTGTTATTTCTTATTGTTATTGTTATTTATTATTGTTATTGTTATTTATTATTGTTATTGTTATTTACTATTCTTATTGTTATTTCTTATTGTTATTGTTATTTCTTATTGTTATTGTTATTTCTTATTGTTATTGTTATTTCTTATGGTTATTGTTATTTCTTATTGTTATTGTTATTTCTTATTGTTAATGTTATTTCTTATTGTTATTGTTATTTCTTATTGTTATTGTTATTTATTATTGTTATTGTTATTAACTATTGTTATTGTTATTTCTTATTGTTATTGTTATTTCTTATTGTTATTGTTATTTCTTATTGTTATTGTTATTTCTTATTGTTATTGTTATTTCTTATTGTTATTGTTATTTCTTATTGTTATTGCTATTTCTTATTGTCATTGTTATTTCTTATTGTTATTGTCCTTCCTTATTGTTATTGTTATTTCTTATTGTTATTGTTATTTCTTATTGTTATTGTTATTTCTTATGGTTATTGTTATTTCTTATTGTTATTGTTATTTCTTATTGTTATTGTTATTTCTTATTGTTATTTCTATTTCTTATTGTTATTGTTATTTCTTATTGTCATTGTTATTTCTTATTGTTATTGTCCTTCCTTATTGTTATTGTTATTTCTTATTGTTATTGTTATTTCTTATTCTTATTGTTATTTCTTATTGTTACTGTTATTTCTTATTGTTATTGTTATTTCTTATTGTTATTGTTATTTCTTATTGTTATTACTATTTCTTATTGTTATTGTTATTTCTTATTGTCATTGTTATTTTTTATTGTTATTGTCCTTCCTTATTGTTATTGTTATTTCTTATTGTTATTGTTATTTCTTATTCTTATTGTTATTTCTTATTGTTACTGTTATTTCTTATTGTTATTGTTATTTCTTATTCTTATTGTTATTTCTTATTGTTACTGTTATTTCTTATTGTCATTGTTATTTCTCATTGTTATTGTCCTTCCTTATTGTTATTGTTATTTCTTATTGTTATTGTTATTTCTTATTCTTATTGTTATTTCTTATTGTTACTGTTATTTCTTATTGTTATTGTTATTTCTTATTGTTATTGTTATTTTTTATTGTTATTGTTATTTCTTATTGTTATTGTTATTTCCTATTGTTATTTCTTATTCTTATTGTTATTTCTTTTTCTTATTGTTATTTCTTATTATTATTGGTATTTCTTATTGTTATTGTTATTGTTATTCCTTATTGTTATTGTTATTTATTATTGTTATTGTTATTTCTTATTGTTAATGTTATTTCTTATTGTTATTTCTTATTGTTATTGTATTCCTTATTGATATTGTTATTTCTTATTGTTATTGTTATTTTTTATTGTTATTGTTATTGTTATTTCTTATTGTTATTTCTTATTGTTATTGTTATTTCTTATTGTTATTGTTATTTCTTATTGTTATTGTTATTTCTTATTGATATTGTTATTTCTTATTGTTATTGTTATTTTTTTATTGTTATTGTTATTTCTTATTGTTATTTTTTATTGTTATTGTTATTTCTTATTGTTATTGTTATTGTTATCTCTTATTGTTATTGTTATTTCTTATTGTTATTGTTATTGTTATTTCTTATTGTTATTGTTATTTCTTATTGTTATTGTTATTTCTTATTGTTATTGCTATTTCTTATTGTTATTGTTATTTCTTATTGTCATTGTTATTTCTTATTGTTATTGTTCTTCGTTATTGTTATTGTTATTTCTTATTGTTATTGTTATTTCTTATTCTTATTGTTATTTCTTATTGTTATTTCTTATTGTTATTGTTATTTCTTATTGTTATTGTTATTTATTATTGTTATTGTTATTACTTTTAGTTATTGTTATTTCTTATTGTTATTGTTATTTCTTATTAGTATTGTTATTTCTTATTGTTATTGTTATTGTTATTTCTTATTGTTATTGTTAATTCTTATTCTTAATGTTATTTCTTATTGTTAATGTTATTTCTTATTGTTATTGTTATTTCTTATTGTTAATGTTATTTCTTATTGTTATTGTTATTTCCAATTGTTATTGATATTTCTTTTTGTTATTGTTATTTCTTATTGTTATTGTTATTTTTTATTGTTATTGTTATTTCTTATTGTTATTTCTTATTGTTATTGTTATTTCTTATTGTTATTGTTATTTCTTATTGTTATTGTTATTTCCTATTGTTATTGTTATTTCTTATTGTTATTTCCTATTGTTATTGTTATTTCTTATTGTTATTGTTATTGTTATTTCTTATTGTTATTGTTATTTCTTATTGTTATTGTTATTTCTTATTGTTATTGTTATTTCTTATTGTTATTGTTATTTCTTATTCTTATTGTTATTGTTATTTCTTATTCTTATTGTTATTTCTTATTGTTACTGTTATTTCTTATTGTCATTGTTATTTCTTATTGTTATTGTCCTTCCTTATTGTTATTGTTATTTCTTATTGTTATTGTTATTTCTTATTGTTACTGTTATTTCTTATTGTTATTGTTATTTCTTATTGTTATTGTTATTTCTTATGGTTATTGTTATTTCTTATTGTTATTGTTATTTCTTATTGTTAATGTTATTTCTTATTGTTATTGTTATTTCTTATTGATATTGTTATTTCTTATTGTTATTGTTATTTCTTATTGTTATTGTTATTTCTTATTGTTATTGTTATTTCTTATTTTTTATTGTTATTTCTTATTGTTATTTCTTATTGTTATTGTTATTTCTTATTGTTATTGTTATTTATTATTGTTATTGTTATTACTTTTAGTTATTGTTATTTCTTATTGTTATTGTTATTGTTATTTCTTATTGGTATTGTTATTTCTTATTGTTATTGTTATTGTTATTGTTAATTCTTATTCTTAATGTTATTTCTTATTGTTAATGTTATTTCTTATTGTTATTGTTATTTCTTATTGTTAATGTTATTTCTTATTGTTAATGTTATTTCTTATTGTTATTGTTATTTCTTATTGTTATTGTTATTGTTATTTCTTATTGATATTGTTATTTCTTATTGTTATTGTTATTTCTTATTGTTATTTCCTATTGTTATTGTTATTTCTTTTTGTTATTGGTATTTCTTATTGTTATTGTTATTGTTATTGTTATTTATTATTGTTATTGTTATTTCTTATTGTTATTGTTATTTCTTATTGTTAATGTTATTTCTTATTGTTAATGTTATTTCTTATTTTTATTGTTATTTCTTATTGTTATTGTTATTTCTTATTGATATTGTTATTTTTTATTGTTATTGTTATTGGTATTTTTTATTGTTATTGTTATTTATTATTGTTATTGTTATTTCCTATTGTTATTGTTATTTCTTATTGTTATTTCTTAGTGTTATTGTTATTTCTTATTGTTATTGTTATTTCTTATTGTTATTGTTATTTCTTATTGTTATTGTTATTGTTATTTCTTATTGGTATTGTTATTTCTTATTGTTATTGTTATTGTTATTTCTTATTGTTATTGTTATTTCTTATTGTAAATGTTATTTCTTATTGTTAATGTTATTTCTTATTGTTATTGTTATTTCTTATTGTTATTTCTTATTGTTATTTCTTATTGTTATTGTTATTTCTTATAGTTATTTCTTATTGTTATTGTTATTTCTTATTGTTATTGTTATTTCTTATTGTTATTGTTATTTCTTATTGATATTGTTATTTCTTATTGTTATTGTTATTTCTTATTGTTATTGGTATTTTTTATTGTTATTGTTATTTTTTATTGTTATTTTTATTTCTTATTGTTATTGTTATTGTTATTTCTTATTGTTATTGTTATTTTTTATTGTTATTGGTATTTCTTATTGTTATTGTTATTTCTTATTGTTATTGTTATTTCTTATTGTTATTGCTATTTCTTATTGTTATTGTTATTTCTTATTCTCATTGTTATTTCTTATTGTTATTGTCCTTCCTTATTGTTATTGTTATTTCTTATTGTTATTGTTATTTCTTATTCTTATTGTTATTTCTTATTGTTACTGTTATTTCTTATTGTTATTGTTATTTCTTATTGATATTGTTATTTCTTATTGTTATTGTTATTTCTTATTGTTATTGTTATTTCCTATTGTTATTTCTTATTGTTATTGTTATTTCTTATTGTTATTGTTATTTCTTTTTGTTATTGTTATTTCTTATTGTTATTGTTATTGTTATTCCTTATTGTTATTGTTATTCCTTATTGTTATTGTTATTTATTATTGTTATTGTTATTTCTTATTGTTAATGTTATTTCTTATTGTTATTCCTTATTGATATTGTTATTTCTCATTGTTATTGTTATTTTTTATTGTTATTGATATTGTTATTTCTTATTTATATTTCTTATTGTTATTGTTATTTCCTATTGTTATTGTTATTTCTTATTGATATTGTTATTTCGTATGGTTATTGTTATTTCTTATTGTTATTGTTATTTCTTATTGTTATTGTTATTTCTTATTGTTATTGTTATTTCTTATTGTTATTGTTATTTCTTATTGTTATTGTTATTTCTCATTGTTATTGTTATTTCTTATTTTTTATTGTTATTTGTTATTGTTATTGTTATTTCTTATTGTTATTGTTATTTATTATTGTTATTGTTATTTCCTATTGTTATTGTTATTTCTTATTGTTATTGTTATTTATTATTGTTATTTCCTATTGTTATTGTTATTACTTTTTGTTATTGTTATTTCTTATTGTTATTGTTATTGTTATTTCTAATTGGTATTGTTATTTCTAATTGTTATTGTTATTGTTATTTCTTATTCTTATTGTTATTTCTTTTTCTTATTGTTATTTCTTATTATTATTGGTATTTCTTATTGTTATTGTTATTGTTATTCCTTATTGTTATTGTTATTTATTATTGTTATTGTTATTTCTTATTGTTAATGTTATTTCTTATTGTTATTTCTTATTGTTATTGTATTCCTTATTGATATTGTTATTTCTTATTGTTATTGTTATTTTTTATTGTTATTGTTATTGTTATTTCTTATTGTTATTTCTTATTGTTATTGTTATTTCTTATTGTTATTGTTATTTCTTATTGTTATTGTTATTTCTTATTGATATTGTTATTTCTTATTGTTATTGTTATTTTTTTATTGTTATTGTTATTTCTTATTGTTATTTTTTATTGTTATTGTTATTTCTTATTGTTATTGTTATTGTTATCTCTTATTGTTATTGTTATTTCTTATTGTTATTGTTATTGTTATTTCTTATTGTTATTGTTATTTCTTATTGTTATTGTTATTTCTTATTGTTATTGCTATTTCTTATTGTTATTGTTATTTCTTATTGTCATTGTTATTTCTTATTGTTATTGTTCTTCGTTATTGTTATTGTTATTTCTTATTGTTATTGTTATTTCTTATTCTTATTGTTATTTCTTATTGTTATTTCTTATTGTTATTGTTATTTCTTATTGTTATTGTTATTTATTATTGTTATTGTTATTACTTTTAGTTATTGTTATTTCTTATTGTTATTGTTATTTCTTATTAGTATTGTTATTTCTTATTGTTATTGTTATTGTTATTTCTTATTGTTATTGTTAATTCTTATTCTTAATGTTATTTCTTATTGTTAATGTTATTTCTTATTGTTATTGTTATTTCTTATTGTTAATGTTATTTCTTATTGTTATTGTTATTTCCAATTGTTATTGATATTTCTTTTTGTTATTGTTATTTCTTATTGTTATTGTTATTTTTTATTGTTATTGTTATTTCTTATTGTTATTTCTTATTGTTATTGTTATTTCTTATTGTTATTGTTATTTCTTATTGTTATTGTTATTTCCTATTGTTATTGTTATTTCTTATTGTTATTTCCTATTGTTATTGTTATTTCTTATTGTTATTGTTATTGTTATTTCTTATTGTTATTGTTATTTCTTATTGTTATTGTTATTTCTTATTGTTATTGTTATTTCTTATTGTTATTGTTATTTCTTATTCTTATTGTTATTGTTATTTCTTATTCTTATTGTTATTTCTTATTGTTACTGTTATTTCTTATTGTCATTGTTATTTCTTATTGTTATTGTCCTTCCTTATTGTTATTGTTATTTCTTATTGTTATTGTTATTTCTTATTGTTACTGTTATTTCTTATTGTTATTGTTATTTCTTATTGTTATTGTTATTTCTTATGGTTATTGTTATTTCTTATTGTTATTGTTATTTCTTATTGTTAATGTTATTTCTTATTGTTATTGTTATTTCTTATTGATATTGTTATTTCTTATTGTTATTGTTATTTCTTATTGTTATTGTTATTTCTTATTGTTATTGTTATTTCTTATTTTTTATTGTTATTTCTTATTGTTATTTCTTATTGTTATTGTTATTTCTTATTGTTATTGTTATTTATTATTGTTATTGTTATTACTTTTAGTTATTGTTATTTCTTATTGTTATTGTTATTGTTATTTCTTATTGGTATTGTTATTTCTTATTGTTATTGTTATTGTTATTGTTAATTCTTATTCTTAATGTTATTTCTTATTGTTAATGTTATTTCTTATTGTTATTGTTATTTCTTATTGTTAATGTTATTTCTTATTGTTAATGTTATTTCTTATTGTTATTGTTATTTCTTATTGTTATTGTTATTGTTATTTCTTATTGATATTGTTATTTCTTATTGTTATTGTTATTTCTTATTGTTATTTCCTATTGTTATTGTTATTTCTTTTTGTTATTGGTATTTCTTATTGTTATTGTTATTGTTATTGTTATTTATTATTGTTATTGTTATTTCTTATTGTTATTGTTATTTCTTATTGTTAATGTTATTTCTTATTGTTAATGTTATTTCTTATTTTTATTGTTATTTCTTATTGTTATTGTTATTTCTTATTGATATTGTTATTTTTTATTGTTATTGTTATTGGTATTTTTTATTGTTATTGTTATTTATTATTGTTATTGTTATTTCCTATTGTTATTGTTATTTCTTATTGTTATTTCTTAGTGTTATTGTTATTTCTTATTGTTATTGTTATTTCTTATTGTTATTGTTATTTCTTATTGTTATTGTTATTGTTATTTCTTATTGGTATTGTTATTTCTTATTGTTATTGTTATTGTTATTTCTTATTGTTATTGTTATTTCTTATTGTAAATGTTATTTCTTATTGTTAATGTTATTTCTTATTGTTATTGTTATTTCTTATTGTTATTTCTTATTGTTATTTCTTATTGTTATTGTTATTTCTTATAGTTATTTCTTATTGTTATTGTTATTTCTTATTGTTATTGTTATTTCTTATTGTTATTGTTATTTCTTATTGATATTGTTATTTCTTATTGTTATTGTTATTTCTTATTGTTATTGGTATTTTTTATTGTTATTGTTATTTTTTATTGTTATTTTTATTTCTTATTGTTATTGTTATTGTTATTTCTTATTGTTATTGTTATTTTTTATTGTTATTGGTATTTCTTATTGTTATTGTTATTTCTTATTGTTATTGTTATTTCTTATTGTTATTGCTATTTCTTATTGTTATTGTTATTTCTTATTCTCATTGTTATTTCTTATTGTTATTGTCCTTCCTTATTGTTATTGTTATTTCTTATTGTTATTGTTATTTCTTATTCTTATTGTTATTTCTTATTGTTACTGTTATTTCTTATTGTTATTGTTATTTCTTATTGATATTGTTATTTCTTATTGTTATTGTTATTTCTTATTGTTATTGTTATTTCCTATTGTTATTTCTTATTGTTATTGTTATTTCTTATTGTTATTGTTATTTCTTTTTGTTATTGTTATTTCTTATTGTTATTGTTATTGTTATTCCTTATTGTTATTGTTATTCCTTATTGTTATTGTTATTTATTATTGTTATTGTTATTTCTTATTGTTAATGTTATTTCTTATTGTTATTCCTTATTGATATTGTTATTTCTCATTGTTATTGTTATTTTTTATTGTTATTGATATTGTTATTTCTTATTTATATTTCTTATTGTTATTGTTATTTCCTATTGTTATTGTTATTTCTTATTGATATTGTTATTTCGTATGGTTATTGTTATTTCTTATTGTTATTGTTATTTCTTATTGTTATTGTTATTTCTTATTGTTATTGTTATTTCTTATTGTTATTGTTATTTCTTATTGTTATTGTTATTTCTCATTGTTATTGTTATTTCTTATTTTTTATTGTTATTTGTTATTGTTATTGTTATTTCTTATTGTTATTGTTATTTATTATTGTTATTGTTATTTCCTATTGTTATTGTTATTTCTTATTGTTATTGTTATTTATTATTGTTATTTCCTATTGTTATTGTTATTACTTTTTGTTATTGTTATTTCTTATTGTTATTGTTATTGTTATTTCTAATTGGTATTGTTATTTCTAATTGTTATTGTTATTGTTATTTCTTATTGTTAATGTTATTTCTTATTGTTATTGTTATTTCTTATTGTTAATGTTATTTCTTATTGTTATTTCTAATTGTTATTGTTATTTCTTATTGTTCTTGTTATTTCTTATTGATATTGTTATTTCTTATTGTTATTGTTATTTCTTATTGTTATTTCCTATTGTTATTGTTATTTCTTTTTGTTATTGGTATTTCTTATTGTTATTGTTATTGTTATTCCTTATTGTTAGTGTTATTTATTATTGTTATTGTTATTTCTTATTGTTATTGTTATTTCTTATTGTTAATGTTATTTCTTATTGTTAATGTTATTTCTTATTGTTATTGTTATTTCTTATTGTTATTGTTATTTCTTATTGTTATTGTTATTTCTTATTGTTATTGTTATTTCTTATTGTTATTGTTATTTCTTATTGTTATTTCTATTTCTTATTGTTATTGTTATTTCTTATTGTCATTGTTATTTCTTATTGTTATTGTCCTTCCTTATTGTTATTGTTATTTCTTATTGTTATTGTTATTTCTTATTCTTATTGTTATTTCTTATTGTTATTGTTATTTCTTATAGTTATTTCTTATTGTTATTGTTATTTCTTATTGTTATTGTTATTTCTTATTGTTATTGTTATTTCTTATTGATATTGTTATTTCTTATTGTTATTGTTATTTCTTATTGTTATTGGTATTTTTTATTGTTATTGTTATTTTTTATTGTTATTTTTATTTCTTATTGTTATTGTTATTGTTATTTCTTATTGTTATTGTTATTTTTTATTGTTATTGGTATTTCTTATTGTTATTGTTATTTCTTATTGTTATTGTTATTTCTTATTGTTATTGTTATTTCTTATTGTTATTGTTATTTCTTATTGTTATTACTATTTCTTATTGTTATTGTTATTTCTTATTGTCATTGTTATTTTTTATTGTTATTGTCCTTCCTTATTGTTATTGTTATTTCTTATTGTTATTGTTATTTCTTATTCTTATTGTTATTTCTTATTGTTACTGTTATTTCTTATTGTTATTGTTATTTCTTATTCTTATTGTTATTTCTTATTGTTACTGTTATTTCTTATTGTCATTGTTATTTCTCATTGTTATTGTCCTTCCTTATTGTTATTGTTATTTCTTATTGTTATTGTTATTTCTTATTCTTATTGTTATTTCTTATTGTTACTGTTATTTCTTATTGTTATTGTTATTTCTTATTGTTATTGTTATTTTTTATTGTTATTGTTATTTCTTATTGTTATTGTTATTTCCTATTGTTATTTCTTATTCTTATTGTTATTTCTTTTTCTTATTGTTATTTCTTATTATTATTGGTATTTTTTATTGTTATTGTTATTGTTATTCCTTATTGTTATTGTTATTTATTATTGTTATTGTTATTTCTTATTGTTAATGTTATTTCTTATTGTTATTTCTTATTGTTATTGTATTCCTTATTGATATTGTTATTTCTTATTGTTATTGTTATTTTTTATTGTTATTGTTATTGTTATTTCTTATTGTTATTTCTTATTGTTATTGTTATTTCTTATTGTTATTGTTATTTCTTATTGTTATTGTTATTTCTTATTGATATTGTTATTTCTTATTGTTATTGTTATTTTTTTATTGTTATTGTTATTTCTTATTGTTATTTTTTATTGTTATTGTTATTGTTATCTCTTATTGTTATTGTTATTTCTTATTGTTATTGTTATTGTTATTTCTTATTGTTATTGTTATTTCTTATTGTTATTGTTATTTCTTATTGTTATTGCTATTTCTTATTGTTATTGTTATTTCTTATTGTCATTGTTATTTCTTATTGTTATTGTTCTTCGTTATTGTTATTGTTATTTCTTATTGTTATTGTTATTTCTTATTCTTATTGTTATTTCTTATTGTTATTTCTTATTGTTATTGTTATTTCTTATTGTTATTGTTATTTATTATTGTTATTGTTATTACTTTTAGTTATTGTTATTTCTTATTGTTATTGTTATTTCTTATTAGTATTGTTATTTCTTATTGTTATTGTTATTGTTATTTCTTATTGTTATTGTTAATTCTTATTCTTAATGTTATTTCTTATTGTTAATGTTATTTCTTATTGTTATTGTTATTTCTTATTGTTAATGTTATTTCTTATTGTTATTGTTATTTCCAATTGTTATTGATATTTCTTTTTGTTATTGTTATTTCTTATTGTTATTGTTATTTTTTATTGTTATTGTTATTTCTTATTGTTATTTCTTATTGTTATTGTTATTTCTTATTGTTATTGTTATTTCTTATTGTTATTGTTATTTCCTATTGTTATTGTTATTTCTTATTGTTATTTCCTATTGTTATTGTTATTTCTTATTGTTATTGTTATTGTTATTTCTTATTGTTATTGTTATTTCTTATTGTTATTGTTATTTCTTATTGTTATTGTTATTTCTTATTGTTATTGTTATTTCTTATTCTTATTGTTATTGTTATTTCTTATTCTTATTGTTATTTCTTATTGTTACTGTTATTTCTTATTGTCATTGTTATTTCTTATTGTTATTGTCCTTCCTTATTGTTATTGTTATTTCTTATTGTTATTGTTATTTCTTATTGTTACTGTTATTTCTTATTGTTATTGTTATTTCTTATTGTTATTGTTATTTCTTATGGTTATTGTTATTTCTTATTGTTATTGTTATTTCTTATTGTTAATGTTATTTCTTATTGTTATTGTTATTTCTTATTGATATTGTTATTTCTTATTGTTATTGTTATTTCTTATTGTTATTGTTATTTCTTATTGTTATTGTTATTTCTTATTTTTTATTGTTATTTCTTATTGTTATTTCTTATTGTTATTGTTATTTATTATTGTTATTGTTATTACTTTTAGTTATTGTTATTTCTTATTGTTATTGTTATTGTTATTTCTTATTGGTATTGTTATTTCTTATTGTTATTGTTATTGTTATTTCTTATTGTTATTGTTAATTCTTATTCTTAATGTTATTTCTTATTGTTAATGTTATTTCTTATTGTTATTGTTATTTCTTATTGTTAATGTTATTTCTTATTGTTAATGTTATTTCTTATTGTTATTGTTATTTCTTATTGTTATTGTTATTTCTTATTGTTATTGTTATTGTTATTTCTTATTGATATTGTTATTTCTTATTGTTATTGTTATTTCTTATTGTTATTTCCTATTGTTATTGTTATTTCTTTTTGTTATTGGTATTTCTTATTGTTATTGTTATTGTTATTGTTATTTATTATTGTTATTGTTATTTCTTATTGTTATTGTTATTTCTTATTGTTAATGTTATTTCTTATTGTTAATGTTATTTCTTATTTTTATTGTTATTTCTTATTGTTATTGTTATTTCTTATTGATATTGTTATTTTTTATTGTTATTGTTATTGGTATTTTTTATTGTTATTGTTATTTATTATTGTTATTGTTATTTCCTATTGTTATTGTTATTTCTTATTGTTATTTCTTAGTGTTATTGTTATTTCTTATTGTTATTGTTATTTCTTATTGTTATTGTTATTTCTTATTGTTATTGTTATTGTTATTTCTTATTGTTATTGTTATTGTTATTTCTTATTGTTATTGTTATTTCTTATTGTAAATGTTATTTCTTATTGTTAATGTTATTTCTTATTGTTATTGTTATTTCTTATTGTTATTTCTTATTGTTATTGTTATTCTTATAGTTATTTCTTATTGTTATTGTTATTTCTTATTGTTATTGTTATTTCTTATTGTTATTGTTATTTCTTATTGATATTGTTATTTCTTATTGTTATTGTTATTTCTTATTGTTATTGGTATTTTTTATTGTTATTGTTATTTTTTATTGTTATTTTTATTTCTTATTGTTATTGTTATTGTTATTTCTTATTGTTATTGTTATTTCTTATTGTTATTGGTATTTCTTATTGTTATTGTTATTTCTTATTGTTATTGTTATTTCTTATTGTTATTGCTATTTCTTATTGTTATTGTTATTTCTTATTCTCATTGTTATTTCTTATTGTTATTGTCCTTCCTTATTGTTATTGTTATTTCTTATTGTTATTGTTATTTCTTATTCTTATTGTTATTTCTTATTGTTACTGTTATTTCTTATTGTTATTGTTATTTCTTATTGATATTGTTATTTCTTATTGTTATTGTTATTTCTTATTGTTATTGTTATTTCCTATTGTTATTTCTTATTGTTATTGTTATTTCTTATTGTTATTGTTATTTCTTTTTGTTATTGTTATTTCTTATTGTTATTGTTATTGTTATTCCTTATTGTTATTGTTATTCCTTATTGTTATTGTTATTTATTATTGTTATTGTTATTTCTTATTGTTAATGTTATTTCTTATTGTTATTCCTTATTGATATTGTTATTTCTCATTGTTATTGTTATTTTTTATTGTTATTGTTATTGTTATTTCTTATTTTTATTTCTTATTGTTATTGTTATTTCCTATTGTTATTGTTATTTCTTATTGATATTGTTATTTCGTATGGTTATTGTTATTTCTTATTGTTATTGTTATTTCTTATTGTTATTGTTATTTCTTATTGTTATTGTTATTTCTTATTGTTATTGTTATTTCTTATTGTTATTGTTATTTCTCATTGTTATTGTTATTTCTTATTTTTTATTGTTATTTGTTATTGTTATTGTTATTTCTTATTGTTATTGTTATTTATTATTGTTATTGTTATTTCCTATTGTTATTGTTATTTCTTATTGTTATTGTTATTTATTATTGTTATTTCCTATTGTTATTGTTATTACTTTTTGTTATTGTTATTTCTTATTGTTATTGTTATTGTTATTTCTAATTGGTATTGTTATTTCTTATTGTTATTGTTATTGTTATTTCTTATTGTTAATGTTATTTCTTATTGTTATTGTTATTTCTTATTGTTAATGTTATTTCTTATTGTTATTGTTATTTCTTATTGTTCTTGTTATTTCTTATTGATATTGTTATTTCTTATTGTTATTGTTATTTCTTATTGTTATTTCCTATTGTTATTGTTATTTCTTTTTGTTATTGGTATTTCTTATTGTTATTGTTATTGTTATTCCTTATTGTTAGTGTTATTTATTATTGTTATTGTTATTTCTTATTGTTATTGTTATTTCTTATTGTTAATGTTATTTCTTATTGTTAATGTTATTTCTTATTGTTATTGTTATTTCTTATTGTTATTGTTATTTCTTATTGATATTGTTATTTCTTATAGTTATTGTTATTTTTTATTGTTATTGTTATTGTTATTTCTTATTGTTATTGGTATTTTTTATTGTTATTGTTATTTCTTATTGTTATTGTTATTGTTATTTACTATTCTTATTGTTATTTCTTATTGTTATTGTTATTTCTTATTGTTATTGTTATTTCTTATTGTTATTGTTATTTCTTATTGTTATTGTTATTTCTTATGGTTATTGTTATTTCTTATTGTTATTGTTATTTCTTATTGTTAATGTTATTTCTTATTGTTATTGTTATTTCTTATTGATATTGTTATTTCTTATTGTTATTGTTATTTATTATTGTTATTGTTATTTACTATTGTTATTGTTATTTCTTATTGTTATTGTTATTTCTTATTGTTATTGTTATTTCTTATTGTTATTGTTATTTCTAATTGTTATTGTTATTTCTTATTGTTATTGTTATTTCTTATTGTTATTGTTATTTCTTATTGTTATTGTTATTTCTTATTGTTATTGCTATTTCTTATTGTCATTGTTATTTCTTATTGTTATTGTCCTTCCTTATTGTTATTGTTATTTCTTATTGTTATTGTTATTTCTTATTGTTATTGTTATTTCTTATGGTTATTGTTATTTCTTATTGTTATTGTTATTTCTTATTGTTATTGTTATTTCTTATTGTTATTGTTATTTCTTATTGTTATTGTTATTTCTTATTGTTATTGCTATTTCTTATTGTTATTGTTATTTCTTATTGTCATTGTTATTTCTTATTGTTATTGTCCTTCCTTATTGTTATTGTTATTTCTTATTGTTATTGTTATTTCTTATTCTTATTGTTATTTCTTATTGTTACTGTTATTTCTTATTGTTATTGTTATTTCTTATTGTTATTGTTATTTCTTATTCTTATTGTTATTTCTTATTGTTACTGTTATTTCTTATTGTCATTGTTATTTCTTATTGTTATTGTCCTTCCTTATTGTTATTGTTATTTCTTATTGTTATTGTTATTTCTTATTCTTATTGTTATTTCTTATTGTTACTGTTATTTCTTATTCTTATTGTTATTTCTTATTGTTATTGTTATTTCTTATTGTTATTGTTATTTCTTATTGTTATTGTTATTTCTTATTGTTATTGCTATTTCTTATTGTTATTGTTATTTCTTATTGTCATTGTTATTTCTTATTGTTATTGTCCTTCCTTATTGTTATTGTTATTTCTTATTGTTATTGTTATTTCTTATTCTTATTGTTATTTCTTATTGTTACTGTTATTTCTTATTGTTATTGTTATTTCTTATTGTTATTGTTATTTCTTATGGTTATTGTTATTTCTTATTGTTATTGTTATTTCTTTTTGTTATTGTTATTTCTTATTGTTATTGTTATTTTTTATTGTTATTGTTATTTATTATTGTTATTGTTATTTCTTATTGTTATTGTTATTTCTTATTGTTATTGCTATTTCTTATTGTTATTGTTATTTCTTATTGTCATTGTTATTTCTTATTGTTATTGTCCTTCCTTATTGTTATTGTTATTTCTTATTGTTATTGTTATTTCTTATTCTTATTGTTATTTCTTATTGTTACTGTTATTTCTTATTGTTATTGTTATTTCTTATTGTTATTGTTATTTCTTATGGTTATTGTTATTTCTTATTGTTATTGTTATTTCTTTTTGTTATTGTTATTTCTTATTGTTATTGTTATTTTTTATTGTTATTGTTATTTATTATTGTTATTGTTATTTCTTATTGTTATTTCTTATTGTTATTGTTATTTCTTATTGTTATTGTCCTTCCTTATTGTTATTGTTATTTCTTATTGTTATTTCCTATTGTTATTGTTATTTCTTTTTGTTATTTTTATTTCTTAATGTTATTGTTATTGTTATTACTTATTGTTATTGTTATTTCTTAAGGTTATTGTTGTTTCTTATTGTTATTTTTATTTCTTATTGTTATTGTTATTGTTATTTCTTATTGTTATTGTTATTTCTTATTGTTATTGTTATTTCTTATTGTTATTGTTATTTCTTATTGTTATTGTTATTTCTTATTCTTATTGTTATTTCTTATTGTTACTGTTATTTCTTATTGTCATTGTTATTTCTTATTGTTATTGTCCTTCCTTATTGTTATTGTTATTTCTTATTGTTATTGTTATTTCTTATTCTTATTGTTATTTCTTATTGTTACTGTTATTTCTTATTGTTATTGTTATTTCTTATTGTTATTGTTATTTCTTATGGTTATTGTTATTGTTATTTCTTATTGTTAATGTTATTTCTTATTGTTATTGTTATTTCTTATTGATATTGTTATTTCTTATTGTTATTGTTATTGTTATTTCTTATTGTTATTGTTATTTTTTATTGTTATTGTTATTTCCTATTGTTATTTCTTATTCTTATTGTTATTTCTTTTTGTTATTGTTATTTCTTATTGTTATTGGTATTTCTTATTGTTATTGTTATTGTTATTCCTTATTGTTATTGTTATTCCTTATTGTTATTGTTATTTATTATTGTTATTGTTATTTCTTATTGTTAATGTTATTTCTTATTGTTATTTCTTATTGTTATTGTATTCCTTATTGATATTGTTATTTCTTATTGTTATTGTTATTTTTTATTGTTATTGTTATTGTTATTTCTTATTGTTATTTCTTATTGTTATTGTTATTTCTTATTGTTATTGTTATTTCTTATTGTTATTGTTATTTCTTATTGATATTGTTATTTCTTATTGTTATTGTTATTTTTTTATTGTTATTGTTATTTCTTATTGTTATTTTTTATTGTTATTGTTATTTCTTATTGTTATTGTTATCTCTTATTGTTATTGTTATTTCTTATTGTTATTGTTATTTCTTATTGTTATTGTTATTTCTTATTGTTATTGTTATTTCTTATTGTTATTGTTATTTCTTATTGTTATTGTTATTTCTTATTGTTATTTTTATTTCTTATTGTTATTGTTATTTCTTATTGTCATTGTTATTTCTTATTCTTATTGTCCTTCCTTATTGTTATTGTTATTTCTTATTGTTATTGTTATTTCTTATTCTTATTGTTATTTCTTATTGTTACTGTTATTTCTTATTGTTATTGTTATTTCTTATTGTTATTGTTATTTCTTATTCTTATTGTTATTTCTTATTGTCATTGTTATTTCTTATTGTTATTGTCCTTCCTTATTGTTATTGTTATTTCTTATTGTTATTTCTATTTCTTATTGTTATTGTTATTTTTTATTGTTATTGTTATTTATTATTGTTATTGTTATTTCTTATTGTTATTGTTATTTCTTATTTTTATTGTTATTTCTTATTGTTATTGTTATTTCTTATTGTTATTGTTATTTCTTATTGTTATTGTTATTTCCTATTGTTATTGTTATTTCTTATTGTTATTGTTATTTCTTATTGTTATTTCCTATTGTTATTGTTATTTCTTTTTGTTATTTTTATTTCTTAATGTTATTGTTATTGTTATTACTTATTGTTATTGTTATTTCTTAAGGTTATTGTTGTTTCTTATTGTTATTTTTATTTCTTATTGTTATTGTTATTGTTATTGTTATTTCTTATTGTTATTGTTATTTCTTATTGTTATTGTTATTTCTTATTGTTATTGTTATTTCTTATTCTTATTGTTATTTCTTATTGTTTCTGTTATTTCTTATTGTTATTGTTATTTCTTATTGTTATTGTTATTTCTTATTCTTATTGTTATTTCTTATTGTTACTGTTATTTCTTATTGTCATTGTTATTTCTTATTGTTATTGTCCTTCCTTATTGTTATTGTTATTTCTTATTCTTATTGTTATTTCTTATTGTTACTGTTATTTCTTATTGTTATTGTTATTTCTTATTGTTATTGTTATTTCTTATGGTTATTGTTATTTCTTATTGTTATTGTTATTTCTTATTGTTAATGTTATTTCTTATTGTTATTGTTATTTCTTATTGATATTGTTATTTCTTATTGTTATTGTTATTGTTATTTCTTATTGTTATTGTTATTTCTTATTGTTATTGTTATTTTTTATTGTTATTGTTATTTCTTATTGTTATTGTTATTTCCTATTGTTATTTCTTATTCTTATTGTTATTTCTTTTTGTTATTGTTATTTCTTATTGTTATTGGTATTTCTTATTGTTATTGTTATTGTTATTTCTTATTGTTATTGTTATTCCTTATTGTTATTGTTATTTATTATTGTTATTGTTATTTCTTATTGTTATTTCTTATTGTTATTGTATTCCTTATTGATATTGTTATTTCTTATTGTTATTGTTATTTTTTATTGTTACTGTTATTTCTTATTGTTATTTCTTATTGTTATTGTTATTTCTTATTGTTATTGTTATTTCTTATTGTTATTGTTATTTCTTATTGATATTGTTATTTCTTATTGTTATTGTTATTTTTTTATTGTTATTGTTATTTCTTATTGTTATTTTTTATTGTTATTGTTATTTCTTATTGTTATTGTTATTGTTATCTCTTATTGTTATTGTTATTTCTTATTGTTATTGTTATTGTTATTTCTTATTGTTATTGTTATTTCTTATTGTTATTGTTATTTCTTATTGTTATTGTTATTTCTTATTGTTATTGCTATTTCTTATGGTTATTGTTATTTCTTATTGTCATTGTTATTTCTTATTGTTATTGTTCTTCGTTATTGTTATTGTTATTTCTTATTCTTATTGTTATTTCTTATTGTTACTGTTATTTCTTATTGTTATTGTTATTTCTTATTGTTATTGTTATTTCTTAAGGTTATTGTTGTTTCTTATTGTTATTGTTATTTCTTATTGTTATTGTTATTTCTTATTGTTATTGTTATTTATTATTGTTATTGTTATTTCTTATTGTTATTGTTATTTCCAATTGTTATTGTTATTTCTTTTTGTTATTGTTATTTCTTATTGTTATTGTTATTTTTTATTGTTATTGTTATTTATTATTGTTATTGTTATTTCTTATTGTTATTTCTTATTGTTATTGTTTATTTATTTATTTATTTATTTATTTATTTATTCAGTACTTTGGTCTTCTTTCATTAAAAGAATACACATAAAAACAAATTTATTACAAAAATCATACTTAAAATTTTGAACGAAAGAAGCACGGGCGGAGTTCACAATGACAAATTATGTTCTTCCACTCTAACCCTTCTTGTTCCATAGTGTTTGGAAGGCAGCAATCCTTATGCACATCTGGAATCTTTTATATGGCCTTCAATATGGTTTTTTGTCCAGTTTTTTGGAGGAACTTTCTGGCAGTTTATGTCAGCATGACAGATATATATATATATATATATATTATTATTATTATTTCTTATTGTTATTGTTATTTCTTATTGTTATTGTTATTTCTTATTGTTATTGTTATTTCTTATTGTTATTGTTATTTCTTATTGTTATTTCCTATTGTTATTGTTATTTCTTTTTGTTATTTTTATTTCTTAATGTTATTGTTATTGTTATTTCTTAAGGTTATTGTTGTTTCTTATTGTTATTTTTATTTCTTATTGTTATTGTTATTGTTATTTCTTATTGTTATTGTTATTTCTTATTGTTATTGTTATTTCTTATTGTTATTGTTATTTCTTATTGTTATTGTTATTTCTTATTTTTATTGTTATTTCTTATTGTTATTGTTATTTCTTAGTGATATTGTTATTTCTTATGGTTATTGTTACTTCTTATTGTTATTGTTATTTCTTATTGTTATTGTTATTTCTTTTTGTTATTGTTATTTCTTATTGTTATTGGTATTTCTTATTGTTATTGTTATTGTTATTCCTTATTGTTATTGTTATTTATTATTGTTATTGTTATTTCTTATTGTTATTGTTATTTCTTATTGTTAATGTTATTTCTTATTGTTATTTCTTATTGTTATTGTTATTCCTTATTGTTATTGTTATTTCTTATTGTTATTGTTATTTTTTATTGTTATTGTTATTTCTTATTGATATTGTTATTTCTTATTGTTATTGTTATTTCTTATTGTTATTTTTTATTGTTATTTCTTATTGTTATTGTTATTTCTTATTGTTATTGTTATTTCTTATTGTTATTGTTATTTCTTATTGTTATTGTTATTTCTTATTGTTATTGCTATTTCTTATTGTTATTGTTATTTCTTATTGTCATTGTTATTTCTTATTGTTATTGTTCTTCCTTATTGTTATTGTTATTTCTTATTGTTATTGTTATTTCTTATTCTTATTGTTATTTCTTATTGTTACTGTTATTTCTTATTGTTATTGTTATTTCTTATTGTTATTGTTATTTATTATTGTTATTGTTATTTCCAATTGTTATTGTTATTTCTTTTTGTTATTGTTATTTCTTATTGTTATTGTTATTTCTTATTGTTATTGTTATTTCTTATTGTTATTGTTATTTCCTATTGTTATTGTTATTTCTTATTGTTATTGTTATTACTTATTGTTATTGTTATTTCTTATTGTTATTGTTATTTCGTATGGTTATTGTTATTTCTTATTGTTATTGTTATTTCTTATTGTTATTGTTATTTCTTATTGTTATTGTTATTTATTATTGTTATTGTTATTTCCAATTGTTATTGTTATTTCTTTTTGTTATTGTTATTTCTTATTGTTATTGTTATTTCTTATTTTTATTGTTATTTCTTATTGTTATTGTTATTTCTTATTGTTATTATTATTTCTTATTGTTATTGTTATTTCTTATGGTTATTGTTATTTCTTATTGTTATTGTTATTTCTTATTGTTATTGTTATTTCTTATTGTTATTGTTATTTATTATTGTTATTGTTATTTGCAATTGTTATTGTTATTTCTTATTGTTATTGTTATTTCTTATTGTTATTGTTATTTTTTATTGTTATTGTTATTTCTTATTATTATTGTTATTTCTTATTCTTATTGTTATTTCTTATTGTTATTGTTATTTATTATTGTTATTGTTATTTCCTATTGTTATTGTTATTTCTTATTGTTATTGTTATTTCTTATTGTTATTGTTATTTCTTATTGTTATTGTTATTTCTTATTGTTATTGTTATTTCTTATTGTTATTGTTATTTCCTATTGTTATTGTTATTTCTTATTGTTATTTTTATTTCTTATTGTTATTTCCTATTGTTATTGTTATTTCTTTTTGTTATTTTTATTTCTTAATGTTATTGTTATTGTTATTACTTATTGTTATTGTTATTTCTTAAGGTTATTGTTGTTTCTTATTGTTATTTTTATTTCTTATTGTTATTGTTATTGTTATTGTTATTTCTTATTGTTATTGTTATTTCTTATTGTTATTGTTATTTCTTATTGTTATTGTTATTTCTTATTGTTATTGTTATTTCTTATTCTTATTGTTATTTCTTATTGTTTCTGTTATTTCTTATTGTTATTGTTATTTCTTATTGTTATTGTTATTTCTTATTCTTATTGTTATTTCTTATTGTTACTGTTATTTCTTATTGTCATTGTTATTTCTTATTGTTATTGTCCTTCCTTATTGTTATTGTTATTTCTTATTGTTATTGTTATTTCTTATTCTTATTGTTATTTCTTATTGTTACTGTTATTTCTTATTGTTATTGTTATTTCTTATTGTTATTGTTATTTCTTATGGTTATTGTTATTTCTTATTGTTATTGTTATTTCTTATTGCTAATGTTATTTCTTATTGTTATTCTTATTTCTTATTGATATTGTTATTTCTTATTGTTATTGTTATTGTTATTTCTTATTGTTATTGTTATTTCTTATTGTTATTGTTATTTTTTATTGTTATTGTTATTTCTTATTGTTATTGTTATTTCCTATTTTTATTTCTTATTCTTATTGTTATTTCTTTTTGTTATTGTTATTTCTTATTGTTATTGTTATTGTTATTTCTTATTGTTATTGTTATTTCTTATTGTTATTGTTATTTTTTATTGTTATTGTTATTTCTTATTGTTATTGTTATTTCCTATTGTTATTTCTTATTCTTATTGTTATTTCTTTTTGTTATTGTTATTTCTTATTGTTATTGGTATTTCTTATTGTTATTGTTATTGTTATTTCTTATTGTTATTGTTATTCCTTATTGTTATTGTTATTTATTATTGTTATTGTTATTTCTTATTGTTATTTCTTATTGTTATTGTATTCCTTATTGATATTGTTATTTCTTATTGTTATTGTTATTTTTTATTGTTATTGTTATTTCTTATTGTTATTTCTTATTGTTATTGTTATTTCTTATTGTTATTGTTATTTCTTATTGTTATTGTTATTTCTTATTGATATTGTTATTTCTTATTGTTATTGTTATTTTTTTATTGTTATTGTTATTTCTTATTGTTATTTTTTATTGTTATTGTTATTTCTTATTGTTATTGTTATTGTTATCTCTTATTGTTATTGTTATTTCTTATTGTTATTGTTATTGTTATTTCTTATTGTCATTGTTATTTCTTATTGTTATTGTTCTTCGTTATTGTTATTGTTATTTCTTATTCTTATTGTTATTTCTTATTGTTACTGTTATTTCTTATTGTTATTGTTATTTCTTATTGTTATTGTTCTTCGTTATTGTTATTGTTATTTCTTATTCTTATTGTTATTTCTTATTGTTATTGTTATTTCTTATTCTTATTGTTATTTCTTATTGTTACTGTTATTTCTTATTGTCATTGTTATTTCTTATTGTTATTGTCCTTCCTTATTGTTATTGTTATTTATTATTGTTATTGTTATTTCTTATTGTTATTGTATTCCTTATTGATATTGTTATTTCTTATTGTTATTGTTATTTTTTATTGTTATTGTTATTTCTTATTGTTATTTCTTATTGTTATTGTTATTTCTTATTGTTATTGTTATTTCTTATTGTTATTGTTATTTCTTATTGATATTGTTATTTCTTATTGTTATTGTTATTTTTTTATTGTTATTGTTATTTCTTATTGTTATTTCTTATTGTCATTGTTATTTCTTATTGTTATTGTTCTTCGTTATTGTTATTGTTATTTCTTATTCTTATTGTTATTTCTTATTGTTACTGTTATTTCTTATTGTTATTGTTATTTCTTATTGTTATTGTTATTTCTTAAGGTTATTGTTGTTTCTTATTGTTATTGTTATTTCTTATTGTTATTGTTATTTCTTATTGTTATTGTTATTTATTATTGTTATTGTTATTTCTTATTGTTATTGTTATTTCCAATTGTTATTGTTATTTCTTTTTGTTATTGTTATTTCTTATTGTTATTGTTATTTTTTATTGTTATTGTTATTTATTATTGTTATTGTTATTTCTTATTGTTATTTCTTATTGTTATTGTTTATTTATTTATTTATTTATTTATTTATTTATTCAGTACTTTGGTCTTCTTTCATTAAAAGAATACACATAAAAACAAATTTATTACTAAAATCATACTTAAAATTTTGAACGAAAGAAGCACGGGCGGAGTTCACAATGACAAATTATGTTCTTCCACTCTAACCCTTCTTGTTCCATAGTGTTTGGAAGGCAGCAATCCTTATGCACATCTGGAATCTTTTATATGGCCTTCAATATGGTTTTTTGTCCAGTTTTTTGGAGGAACTTTCTGGCAGTTTATGTCAGCATGACAGATATATATATATATATATATATTATTATTATTATTTCTTATTGTTATTGTTATTTCTTATTGTTATTGTTATTTCTTATTGTTATTGTTATTTCTTATTGTTATTGTTATTTCCTATTGTTATTGTTATTTCTTATTGTTATTGTTATTTCTTATTGTTATTTCCTATTGTTATTGTTATTTCTTTTTGTTATTTTTATTTCTTAATGTTATTGTTATTGTTATTTCTTAAGGTTATTGTTGTTTCTTATTGTTATTTTTATTTCTTATTGTTATTGTTATTGTTATTTCTTATTGTTATTGTTATTTCTTATTGTTATTGTTATTTCTTATTGTTATTGTTATTTCTTATTGTTATTGTTATTTCTTATTTTTATTGTTATTTCTTATTGTTATTGTTATTTCTTAGTGATATTGTTATTTCTTATGGTTATTGTTACTTCTTATTGTTATTGTTATTTCTTATTGTTATTGTTATTTCTTTTTGTTATTGTTATTTCTTATTGTTATTGGTATTTCTTATTGTTATTGTTATTGTTATTCCTTATTGTTATTGTTATTTATTATTGTTATTGTTATTTCTTATTGTTATTGTTATTTCTTATTGTTAATGTTATTTCTTATTGTTATTTCTTATTGTTATTGTTATTCCTTATTGTTATTGTTATTTCTTATTGTTATTGTTATTTTTTATTGTTATTGTTATTTCTTATTGATATTGTTATTTCTTATTGTTATTGTTATTTCTTATTGTTATTTTTTATTGTTATTTCTTATTGTTATTGTTATTTCTTATTGTTATTGTTATTTCTTATTGTTATTGTTATTTCTTATTGTTATTGTTATTTCTTATTGTTATTGCTATTTCTTATTGTTATTGTTATTTCTTATTGTCATTGTTATTTCTTATTGTTATTGTTCTTCCTTATTGTTATTGTTATTTCTTATTGTTATTGTTATTTCTTATTCTTATTGTTATTTCTTATTGTTACTGTTATTTCTTATTGTTATTGTTATTTCTTATTGTTATTGTTATTTATTATTGTTATTGTTATTTCCAATTGTTATTGTTATTTCTTTTTGTTATTGTTATTTCTTATTGTTATTGTTATTTCTTATTGTTATTGTTATTTCTTATTGTTATTGTTATTTCCTATTGTTATTGTTATTTCTTATTGTTATTGTTATTACTTATTGTTATTGTTATTTCTTATTGTTATTGTTATTTCGTATGGTTATTGTTATTTCTTATTGTTATTGTTATTTCTTATTGTTATTGTTATTTCTTATTGTTATTGTTATTTATTATTGTTATTGTTATTTCCAATTGTTATTGTTATTTCTTTTTGTTATTGTTATTTCTTATTGTTATTGTTATTTCTTATTGTTATTGTTATTTCTTATTGTTATTGTTATTTCTTATTGTTATTATTATTTCTTATTGTTATTGTTATTTCTTATGGTTATTGTTATTTCTTATTGTTATTGTTATTTCTTATTGTTATTGTTATTTCTTATTGTTATTGTTATTTATTATTGTTATTGTTATTTGCAATTGTTATTGTTATTTCTTATTGTTATTGTTATTTCTTATTGTTATTGTTATTTTTTATTGTTATTGTTATTTCTTATTATTATTGTTATTTCTTATTCTTATTGTTATTTCTTATTGTTATTGTTATTTATTATTGTTATTGTTATTTCCTATTGTTATTGTTATTTCTTATTGTTATTGTTATTTCTTATTGTTATTGTTATTTCTTATTGTTATTGTTATTTCTTATTGTTATTGTTATTTCTTATTGTTATTGTTATTTCCTATTGTTATTGTTATTTCTTATTGTTATTTTTATTTCTTATTGTTATTTCCTATTGTTATTGTTATTTCTTTTTGTTATTTTTATTTCTTAATGTTATTGTTATTGTTATTACTTATTGTTATTGTTATTTCTTAAGGTTATTGTTGTTTCTTATTGTTATTTTTATTTCTTATTGTTATTGTTATTGTTATTGTTATTTCTTATTGTTATTGTTATTTCTTATTGTTATTGTTATTTCTTATTGTTATTGTTATTTCTTATTGTTATTGTTATTTCTTATTCTTATTGTTATTTCTTATTGTTTCTGTTATTTCTTATTGTTATTGTTATTTCTTATTGTTATTGTTATTTCTTATTCTTATTGTTATTTCTTATTGTTACTGTTATTTCTTATTGTCATTGTTATTTCTTATTGTTATTGTCCTTCCTTATTGTTATTGTTATTTCTTATTGTTATTGTTATTTCTTATTCTTATTGTTATTTCTTATTGTTACTGTTATTTCTTATTGTTATTGTTATTTCTTATTGTTATTGTTATTTCTTATGGTTATTGTTATTTCTTATTGTTATTGTTATTTCTTATTGTTAATGTTATTTCTTATTGTTATTGTTATTTCTTATTGATATTGTTATTTCTTATTGTTATTGTTATTGTTATTTCTTATTGTTATTGTTATTTCTTATTGTTATTGTTATTTTTTATTGTTATTGTTATTTCTTATTGTTATTGTTATTTCCTATTTTTATTTCTTATTCTTATTGTTATTTCTTTTTGTTATTGTTATTTCTTATTGTTATTGTTATTTTTTATTGTTATTGTTATTTATTATTGTTATTGTTATTTCTTATTGTTATTTCTTATTGTTATTGTTATTTCTTAAGGTTATTGTTGTTTCTTATTGTTATTGTTATTTCTTATTGTTATTGTTATTTATTATTGTTATTGTTATTTCTTATTGTTATTGTTATTTCCAATTGTTATTGTTATTTCTTTTTGTTATTGTTATTTCTTATTGTTATTGTTATTTTTTATTGTTATTGTTATTTATTATTGTTATTGTTATTTCTTATTGTTATTTCTTATTGTTATTGTTATTTCTTATTGTTATTGTTATTTCTTATTGTTATTGTTATTTCTTATTGTTATTGTTATTTCTTATTGTTATTGTTATTTCCTATTGTTATTGTTATTTCTTATTGTTATTGTTATTTCTTATTGTTATTTCCTATTGTTATTGTTATTTCTTTTTGTTATTTTTATTTCTTAATGTTATTGTTATTGTTATTTCTTAAGGTTATTGTTGTTTCTTATTGTTATTTTTATTTCTTATTGTTATTGTTATTGTTATTTCTTATTGTTATTGTTATTTCTTATTGTTATTGTTATTTCTTATTGTTATTGTTATTTCTTATTGTTATTGTTATTTCTTATTTTTATTGTTATTTCTTATTGTTATTGTTATTTCTTAGTGATATTGTTATTTCTTATGGTTATTGTTACTTCTTATTGTTATTGTTATTTCTTATTGTTATTGTTATTTCTTTTTGTTATTGTTATTTCTTATTGTTATTGGTATTTCTTATTGTTATTGTTATTGTTATTCCTTATTGTTATTGTTATTTATTATTGTTATTGTTATTTCTTATTGTTATTGTTATTTCTTATTGTTAATGTTATTTCTTATTGTTATTTCTTATTGTTATTGTTATTCCTTATTGTTATTGTTATTTCTTATTGTTATTGTTATTTTTTATTGTTATTGTTATTTCTTATTGATATTGTTATTTCTTATTGTTATTGTTATTTCTTATTGTTATTTTTTATTGTTATTTCTTATTGTTATTGTTATTTCTTATTGTTATTGTTATTTCTTATTGTTATTGTTATTTCTTATTGTTATTGTTATTTCTTATTGTTATTGCTATTTCTTATTGTTATTGTTATTTCTTATTGTCATTGTTATTTCTTATTGTTATTGTTCTTCCTTATTGTTATTGTTATTTCTTATTGTTATTGTTATTTCTTATTCTTATTGTTATTTCTTATTGTTACTGTTATTTCTTATTGTTATTGTTATTTCTTATTGTTATTGTTATTTATTATTGTTATTGTTATTTCCAATTGTTATTGTTATTTCTTTTTGTTATTGTTATTTCTTATTGTTATTGTTATTTCTTATTGTTATTGTTATTTCTTATTGTTATTGTTATTTCCTATTGTTATTGTTATTTCTTATTGTTATTGTTATTACTTATTGTTATTGTTATTTCTTATTGTTATTGTTATTTCGTATGGTTATTGTTATTTCTTATTGTTATTGTTATTTCTTATTGTTATTGTTATTTCTTATTGTTATTGTTATTTATTATTGTTATTGTTATTTCCAATTGTTATTGTTATTTCTTTTTGTTATTGTTATTTCTTATTGTTATTGTTATTTCTTATTGTTATTGTTATTTCTTATTGTTATTGTTATTTCTTATTGTTATTATTATTTCTTATTGTTATTGTTATTTCTTATGGTTATTGTTATTTCTTATTGTTATTGTTATTTCTTATTGTTATTGTTATTTCTTATTGTTATTGTTATTTATTATTGTTATTGTTATTTGCAATTGTTATTGTTATTTCTTTTTGTTATTGTTATTTCTTATTGTTATTGTTATTTCTTATTGTTATTGTTATTTTTTATTGTTATTGTTGTTTTTTATTGTTATTGTTATTTCTTATTATTATTGTTATTTCTTATTCTTATTGTTATTTCTTATTGTTATTGTTATTTATTATTGTTATTGTTATTTCCTATTGTTATTGTTATTTCTTATTGTTATTGTTATTTCTTATTGTTATTGTTATTTCTTATTGTTATTGTTATTTCTTATTGTTATTGTTATTTCTTATTGTTATTGTTATTTCTTATTGTTATTGTTATTTCCTATTGTTATTGTTATTTCTTATTGTTATTTTTATTTCTTATTGTTATTTCCTATTGTTATTGTTATTTCTTTTTGTTATTTTTATTTCTTATTGTTATTGTTATTGTTATTACTTATTGTTATTGTTATTTCTTATTGTCATTGTTATTTCTTATTGTTATTGTTATTTCCTATTGTTATTGTTATTTCTTTTTGTTATTTTTATTTCTTATTGTTATTGTTATTGTTATTACTTATTGGTTTTTTTTATTTCTTATTGTTATTGTTATTGTTATTTCTTATTGTTATTGCTATTTCTTATTGTTATTGTTATTTCTTATTGTTATTGTTATTTCTTATTGTTATTGTTATTTCTTAGTGATATTGTTATTTCTTATTGTTATTGTTATTTCTTATTGTTATTGTTATTTTTTATTGTTATTGTTATTTCTTATTGTTATTGTTATTTTTTATTGTTATTGTTATTTCTTATTGTTATTGTTATTTCCTATTGTTGTTGTTATTGTTCTTTCTTATTGTTATTGTTATTTCTTATTGTTATTGTTATTTCTTATTGTTATTGTTATTACTTATTGTTATTGTTATTTCTTATTGTTATTGTTATTTCGTATGGTTATTGTTATTTCTTATTGTTATTGTTATTTCTTATTGTTAATGTTATTTCTTATTGTTATTGTTATTTCTTATTGTTATTGTTACTTCTTATTGTTATTGTTATTTCTTATTGTTATTTTTATTTCCTATTGTTATTGTTATTTCTTATTGTTATTGTTATTTCTTATTGTTATTTCCTATTGTTATTGTTATTTCTTTTTGTTATTTTTATTTCTTATTGTTATTGTTATTGTTATTACTTATTGTTATTGTTATTTCTTATTGTCATTGTTATTTCTTATTGTTATTGTTATTTCCAATTGTTATTGTTATTTCTTTTTGTTATTGTTATTTCTTATTGTTATTGTTATTTCTTATTGTTATTGTTATTTTTTATTGTTATTGTTATTTCTTATTGTTATTGTTATTTCTTATTGTTATTGTTATTTCTTTTTGTTATTGTTATTTCTTATTGTTATTGGTATTTCTTATTGTTATTGTTATTCCTTATTGTTATTGTTATTTATTATTGTTATTGTTATTTCTTATTGTTATTGTTATTTCTTATTGTTAATGTTATTTCTTATTGTTATTTCTTATTGTTATTGTTATTCCTTATTGTTATTGTTATTTCTTATTGTTATTGTTATTTTTTATTGTTATTGTTATTTCTTATTGATATTGTTATTTTTTATTGTTATTGTTATTTCTTATTGTTATTTTTTATTGTTATTTCTTATTGTTATTGTTATTTCTTATTGTTATTGTTATTTCTTATTGTTATTGTTATTTCTTATTGTTATTGTTATTTCTTATTGTTATTGCTATTTCTTATTGTTATTGTTATTTCTTATTGTCATTGTTATTTCTTATTGTTATTGTTCTTCCTTATTGTTATTGTTATTTCTTATTGTTATTGTTATTTCTTATTCTTATTGTTATTTCTTATTGTTACTGTTATTTCTTATTGTTATTGTTATTTCTTATTGTTATTGTTATTTCTTATGGTTATTGTTATTTCTTATTGTTATTGTTATTTCCTATTGTTATTGTTATTTCTTATTGTTATTGTTATTTATTATTGTTATTGTTATTTCCAATTGTTATTGTTATTTCTTTTTGTTATTGTTATTTCTTATTGTTATTGTTATTTCTTATTGTTATTGTTATTGTTATTTTTTATTGTTATTGTTGTTTTTTATTGTTATTGTTATTTCTTATTATTATTGTTATTTCTTATTCTTATTGTTATTTCTTATTGTTATTGTTATTTATTATTGTTATTGTTATTTCCTATTGTTATTGTTATTTCTTATTGTTATTGTTATTTCTTATTGTTATTGTTATTTCTTATTGTTATTGTTATTTCTTATTGTTATTGTTATTTCTTATTGTTATTGTTATTTCCTATTGTTATTTCTTATTGTTATTGTTATTTCTTATTGTTATTTCCTATTGTTATTGTTATTTCTTTTTGTTATTTTTATTTCTTATTGTTATTGTTATTGTTATTACTTATTGTTATTGTTATTTCTTATTGTTATTGTTATTTCCTATTGTTATTGTTACTTCTTTTTGTTATTTTTATTTCTTATTGTTATTGTTATTGTTATTACTTATTGGTTTTGTTATTTCTTATTGTTATTGTTATTGTTATTTCTTATTGTTATTGTTATTTCTTATTGTTATTGTTATTTATTATTGTTATTGTTATTTCCAATTGTTATTGTTATTTCTTTTTGTTATTGTTATTTCTTATTGTTATTGTTATTTCTTATTGTTATTGTTATTTTTTATTGTTATTGTTGTTTTTTATTGTTATTGTTATTTCTTATTATTATTGTTATTTCTTATTCTTATTGTTATTTCTTATTGTTATTGTTATTTATTATTGTTATTGTTATTTCCTATTGTTATTGTTATTTCTTATTGTTATTGTTATTTCTTATTGTTATTGTTATTTCTTATTGTTATTGTTATTTCTTATTGTTATTGTTATTTACTATTGTTATTGTTATTTCTTATTGTTATTTTTATTTCTTATTGTTATTTCCTATTGTTATTGTTATTTCTTTTTGTTATTTTTATTTCTTATTGTTATTGTTATTGTTATTACTTATTGTTATTGTTATTTCTTATTGTCATTGTTATTTCTTATTGTTATTGTTATTTCCTATTGTTATTGTTATTTTTTTTTGTTATTTTTATTTCTTATTGTTATTGTTATTGTTATTACTTATTGGTTTTGTTATTTCTTATTGTTATTGTTATTGTTATTTCTTATTGTTATTGCTATTTCTTATTCTTATTGTTATTTCTTATTGTTATTGTTATTTCTTATTGTTATTGTTATTTCTTAGTGATATTGTTATTTCTTATTGTTATTGTTATTTCTTATTGTTATTGTTATTTTTTATTGTTATTGTTATTTCTTATTGTTATTGTTATTTTTTATTGTTATTGTTATTTCTTATTGTTATTGTTATTTCCTATTGTTATTGTTATTGTTCTTTCTTATTGTTATTGTTATTTCTTATTGTTATTGTTATTTCTTTTTGTTATTGTTATTACTTATTGTTATTGTTATTTCTTATTGTTATTGTTATTTCGTATGGTTATTGTTATTTCTTATTGTTATTGTTATTTCTTATTGTTAATGTTATTTCTTATTGTTATTGTTATTTCTTATTGTTATTGTTACTTCTTATTGTTATTGTTATTTCTTATTGCTATTGTTATTTCCTATTGTTATTGTTATTTCTTATTGTTATTGTTATTTCTTATTGTTATTTCCTATTGTTATTGTTATTTCTTTTTGTTATTTTTATTTCTTATTGTTATTGTTATTGTTATTTCTTATTGTCATTGTTATTTCTTATTGTTATTGTTATTTCCAATTGTTATTGTTATTTCTTTTTGTTATTGTTATTTCTTATTGTTATTGTTATTTCTTATTGTTATTGTTATTTTTTATTGTTATTGTTATTTCCTATTGTTATTGTTATTTCTTATTGTTATAGTTATTTCTTTTTGTTATTGTTATTTCTTATTGTTATTGTTATTTTTTATTGTTATTGTTATTTCTTATTGATATTGTTATTTCTTATTGTTATTGTTATTTCTTATTGTTATTTTTTATTGTTATTTCTTATTGTTATTGTTATTTCTTATTGTTATTGTTATTTCTTATTGTTATTGTTATTTCTTATTGTTATTGCTATTTCTTATTGTTATTGTTATTTCTTATTGTCATTGTTATTTCTTATTGTTATTGTTCTTCCTTATTGTTATTGTTATTTCTTATTGTTATTGTTATTTCTTATTCTTATTGTTATTTCTTATTGTTACTGTTATTTCTTATTGTTATTGTTATTTCTTATTGTTATTGTTATTTCTTATGGTTATTGTTATTTCTTATTGTTATTGTTATTTCTTATTGTTATTGTTATTTCTTATTGTTATTGTTATTTATTATTGTTATTGTTATTTCCAATTGTTATTGTTATTTCTTTTTGTTATTGTTATTTCTTATTGTTATTGTTATTTCTTATTGTTATTGTTATTTTTTATTGTTATTGTTGTTTTTTATTGTTATTGTTATTTCTTATTATTATTGTTATTTCTTATTCTTATTGTTATTTCTTATTGTTATTGTTATTTATTATTGTTATTGTTATTTCCTATTGTTATTGTTATTTCTTATTGTTATTGTTATTTCTTATTGTTATTGTTATTTCTTATTGTTATTGTTATTTCTTATTGTTATTGTTATTTCTTATTGTTATTGTTATTTCTTATTGTTATTGTTATTTCCTATTGTTATTGTTATTTCTTATTGTTATTGTTATTTCTTATTGTTATTTCCTATTGTTATTGTTATTTCTTTTTGTTATTTTTATTTCTTATTGTTATTGTTATTGTTATTACTTATTGTTATTTCTTATTGTCATTGTTATTTCTTATTGTTATTGTTATTTCCTATTGTTATTGTTACTTCTTTTTGTTATTTTTATTTCTTATTGTTATTGTTATTGTTATTACTTATTGGTTTTGTTATTTCTTATTGTTATTGTTATTGTTATTTCTTATTGTTATTGTTATTTCTTATTGTTATTGCTATTTCTTATTGCTATTGTTATTTCTTATTGTTATTGTTATTTCTTATTGTTATTGTTATTTCTTAGTGATATTGTTATTTCTTATTGTTATTGTTATTTCTTATTGTTATTGTTATTTTTTATTGTTATTGTTATTTCTTATTGTTATTGTTTATTGTTATTGTTATTTCTTATTGTTATTGTTATTTCCTATTGTTATTGTTATTGTTCTTTCTTATTGTTATTGTTATTTCTTATTGTTATTGTTATTTCTTATTGTTATTGTTATTACTTATTGTTATTGTTATTTCTTATTGTTATTGTTATTTCTTATTGTTAATGTTATTTCTTATTGTTATTTCTTATTGTTATTGTTATTCCTTATTGATATTGTTATTTCTTATTGTTATTGTTATTTCTTATTGTTATTGTTATTTCTTATTCTTATTGTTATTTCTTATTGTTACTGTTATTTTTTATTGTTATTGTTATTTCTTATTGTTATTGTTATTTCTTATTGTTACTGTTATTTTTTATTGTTATTGTTATTTCTTATTGTTATTGTTATTTCTTATGGTTATTGTTATTTCTTATTGTTATTGTTATTTCTTATTGTTATTGTTATTTCTTATGGTTATTGTTATTTCTTATTGTTATTTCCAATTGTTATTGTTATTTCTTTTTGTTATTGTTATTTCTTATTGTTATTGTTATTTCTTATTGTTATTGTTATTTTTTATTGTTATTGTTATTTCTTATTGTTATTGTTATTTCTTTTTGTTATTGTTATTTCTTATTGTTATTGTTATTGTTATTCCTTATTGTTATTGTTATTTATTATTGTTATTGTTATTTCTTATTGTTATTGTTATTTCTTATTGTTAATGTTATTTCTTATTGTTATTTCTTATTGTTATTGTTATTCCTTATTGATATTGTTATTTCTTATTGTTATTGTTATTTTTTATTGTTATTGTTATTTCTTATTGATATTCTTATTTCTTATTGTTATTGTTATTTCTTATTGTTATTTTTTATTGTTATTGTTAATTCTTATTGTTATTGTTATTGTTATTTCTTATTGTTATTGTTATTTCTTATTGTTATTGTTATTTCTTATTGTTATTGTTATTTCTTATTGTTATTGCTATTTCTTATTGTTATTGTTATTTCCTATTGTTATTTCTTATTGTTATTGTTATTTCTTATTGTTATTGTTACTTCTTTTTGTTATTGTTATTTCTTATTGTTATTGTTATTCCTTATTGTTATTGTTATTTCTTATTGTTATTGTTATTTCTTATTGTTATTGTTATTTCTTATTGTTATTGTTATTTCAGTAGAGGATAACTGCGGGTTCTGCATCAGGAAGTGCTCCCATGCTATTCTTATGGGAAGCATTCCCAAGGTCACAGGAAGTGCTCCCATGCTATTCTTATGGGAAGCATTCCCAAGGTCACCGGTGTCAGGTTTCCAGTGTCAGGTTTCCGGTGTCAGGTTTCTAGTATCAGGTTTCCGGTTGCCGACGTTGCGGTTTCCAGTATCAGGTTTCCGGTTGCGGACGTTGCGGTTTCCAGTATCAGGTTTCCGGTTGCGGACGTTGCGGTTTTCGGTGTCAGGTTTTGCGGTTGCCGACGTTGCGGTTTCCGGTGGTTTTGCAGTTGATAAGGGTAGGAGTAGATATGACGTAACGTATGTTGATAAGATATAAATATTTCAGAGCTATATTATTCACCAGTTTAAATTGAGCCGTCAACGCATAACAATCATCATGTTCTCGTGCACGTTGTGCAAATCAACCTTCACTCTTAACCGCAATCTGACAAAGCATGTCAAAAAGTATCATGCCCAAAACGGTGTTAAGCGGGTTGCCGACCTTCCACCAGCTGGGGCCCCTCCCATGAAGAAGAACCGGTGCGACGCGTGCCAAGAGGAATTTGGGACTCCTCAACTTCTTACGGGGCATCTGAGATCTCAAAAACATCTAATCACGATTGCCCAACCCGACGAAGATGGCGTAAAGAGAATTGCTACTGCATTCCGTAACCGGATTCCCACTTACGTCATTGAAGCTGCAAATACTGCCGATATCCCGAAATTCTTAGAGGATTGTGAGGGGAGCTTTGTACGTTTGGTGAGTCGTCATCAGCATTCGACTCAAAAGGTTAATATCGAGCTGTTTGGCCATTATATCAAACCAGGAGACGAGGATCAGTCAGATCTAAAATCGTTTAACACCCGCTTCGTGGTGGTAACCCCTACTGACGACCTGGTGGAGGTGTACGCAAAATTGTGCAATGTGGTGAAAACAAAGAGCGAAGAGTTCCAGGTAAGTTTTTAATTTTTTTAATCACATAATTTTTATATTAAATGCTATTCTTAATTGTAGGAGCGGGACAGCGGGTGGGCCTTACTTAAGGTATCACACCTTGAGGTGAACATTAATAAATACACCCCCATCCGCGGCTCTTCTTATGTGGATCTTCCCCCATCGATCAAGAAGAAAAAAGTCTGTATCAATGTACAAAATATAGATGAGGCCTGCTTCGCTTGGGCGGTGACATCAGCACTCTACCCGGTTGATCGCAGGGACAACCCCCACCGCACGTCTTCTTACCCACATTATTCAACAGCATTAAATTTAACAGGTATGGAGCTGCCATTAAAACTTAAAGAAATCCCCAAATTTGAAATTTTAAATAATATTAGCATTAACGTGTACGGGCTAGAGTTTGATTCTGATAAGCATGTTCACGAGGTGGTAGGGCCGATTTATTTTACGAAATCAAAGCGCGTGAGACATGTGAACCTCCTTTACATCGAGGATGGTACAAAGGGGCACTATGTTTGGATAAAAGATATATCCAGATTAGTAGCATCTCAAGTATCTACACATAAATCAAAAACGCATCTATGTGATGGGTGTTTGACGTTTTTCTCCACTGAAATCGCCCTGCATAACCATTCCCAGCATGATTGCAACAAAGTGTATACAGTCATGCCCACCACCGATTTAATAAAAAATAAAAACGGTGATATGGTACCCGGAAACATTTTATCATTTAATAATTATTGTTCTAAAATTCGGGTGCCTTTTACTGTTTATGCTGATTTTGAATCACTTCTCATCCCGATTCAAACATCCCAGCCGGATCCAAACAAATCTTATACTTATTCGACACATGTTCATACTCCGTATTCCTTCGCGTATTATATTAAATGTTCTTATAATTCAAATTTAGATAAATTTGTGACATATACTGGTTTGGACTGCCCCAGAGTATTTATGGAAAAATTGAGCGCTGATGCTAAACTGATTTATGAAAATTATTTAAAACCCATAATTCCAATGTCGAAATTAACTCCGGGTGAACAGTACTTATTTGATACAGCTAAAGAGTGCCATATCTGTGAAAAATTATTAAACGCTTGTGATAAGGTGGCAGATCATTGTCATTTAACGGGGAAATTTGTCGGAGCCGCCCACTCCAAATGTAATTTAAATTATAAAATTCCTAAATTTTTACCGATTTTCTTTCACAATTTAAGCGGTTATGATTCCCATTTATTTATTAAAGAGTTTGGTTTAGATAATGATAAAATTGATGTAATTCCCCAAAACAAGGAGAAATACATATCATTTTCTAAATCAATTAAAGTTGACAAATATACAGATAAGCGAGGAATTGATCGCGATATTTATTTAAAATTAAGATTTTTGGATTCGTTTAGATTTATGGCCTCGAGTTTAGATAAATTAGCTAAAAATTTAAAAGTGGATCAACTAACTACTGTTAAAAAACATTTCCCAGACGATCAACAGTTCAATTTAGTCACAAAGAAAGGTGTCTTTCCATATCAGTATATGGATTCCTTTTCCAAATTAACCGAATCGAAATTACCACCAAAAACTTCATTTTATAATTCGTTAACAAAGATGGTTATCACCAATGCGGATTACGAGCATGCGCAAAACGTGTGGTCAAAATTCAATTGTCAAAATTTAAGCGAATATTCCGACTTGTATTTAAAGACTGACGTGCTACTTTTGGTAGATATTTTTGAAAATTTCCGCGATGTGTGTTTAAAGGCGTATAATTTGGATCCGGCTCATTACTATACGGCACCTGGATTGTCGTGGGATGCCATGCTGAAACTGACGGACGTTAAATTGGAATTACTGACAGACATTGACATGCATCATTTTATACGTAAAGGGATAAGAGGTGGTATAAGTCAATGTTCTTTGCGACATGCAGTAGCCAATAACAAATACATGTTCGACTTTGACAAAACGAAACCCTCGACATACTTAACATACTGGGACGCTAACAACTTGTATGGTTGGGCAATGTCTCAATTATTACCCTATGCGGACTTTAAATGGTTAAGCGCGACAGAAATTGAAAATTTAAACGTATTAAATGTTCCCGATGATTCATCCACAGGATACATTTTAGAAGTGGATATTGAGTATCCAGAAAATGTTCACAATTTACACAACGATCTACCTTTTCTCGCAGAAAATATGGTGCCACCAAATTCAAAATTCACGCAAACTAAACTTATTCCAAATTTAAACAATAAAACCAAATATATAATTCATTATCGCAATTTGAAACAAGCACTAAGAAACGGATTAAAATTAATTCAAATTCACCGCGTAATATCTTTCAAGCAGTCTGACTGGTTAAAGAGGTACATTGATTTAAACACTTCAATGAGGCAGGCCGCTCGAAACGATTTCGAAAAAGATTTCTTTAAATTAATGAATAATTCAGTTTTTGGAAAGACAATGGAAAACGTAGATAAACGTGTAGACGTCAAATTGGTGAATCATTGGGAGGATATTGGTAATCGTCGGGGCGCGGAAAGTTTAATAGCAAAATTAAATTTCAACTGTTGTTCAATTTTTACCGAAAACTTAGTAGCGATCCAATTGGATCGTTTGCGGGCTGTTTATAATAAACCGATTTACGTCGGGTTCTCAGTTTTAGATCTTAGTAAATTATTAATGTATGATTTTTATTATGGCTATTTAAATTCTAAATATGGAGATAAGGTGAGATTGTGCTACATGGACACGGACAGTTTAACGCTACAATTTGAGACTGATGACATTTATAAGGATATGAAACAAGACTTGAATAAATTCGACACTAGTAATTTTGATTCTAATAATCAGTACGGCATCCCTTTGCAAAACAAGGCCGTATTGGGCCTGATGAAGGATGAGAATGGGGGAATGGTTATGCAAGAGTTTGTCGGATTAAGAGCTAAAATGTATGCGAATAACGTGGAGGGGAAATGGTCTAAAAAGGCTAAAGGTGTTAAGAAAAATGTAGTGGCGAATGATTTAAGCGGTTCAGATTACTTAAGGTGTTTGAATGAGTCGGCCACAATCATTAAAAAACAGAACCTTTTTAGATCAATCAAACACGCAATTTATTCAAACACGCAAAATAAATTGGCTCTATCACCATTCGATGACAAGCGGTATATTTGTGAAAACAGAATCGACACTCTAGCCTGGGGACATAAAGATATAGTGGCAGCTCCATCTACCGACAATTAATTTATTTTTATTTATGTCTATTTTAAGAATGAATTGTATATGTATCATATTATCAACAGCATTCACATTATTTTTAATGTGGGCTCTATGTGTTTTTGCGGGGATAATAAAGGTTCCTGTAATGAACATACACTTTAAATAAAAAACACTTGTAAAATAAAACAGTTCTTATTCTTTACCCTTTACATACTTGTATAATTTTTCAACATTTATAATGCTACACATACTTAATCTATTTTTGTGCACTTGACAACAATAGAAAGATTTTTTTAAATTAGGACAATCCACATCTAATTCTAAATCAATAACATTATCATAAAACTTTTTCAGGTAAGTGCATTTTTGACTTCCTTTAACATATACAATATCTGCAAACAGTTTTTTAAACAGCTTTGGTAATTCGCTCAGATCGCTTTCACCACTGTTGTAGGGGATTCCGTGATAATTTTTCTCCCACAATTTAAGTTTTCTCAGAGCTGTCGAGACCTGTCGAGACTTGTAGTTTAATCTAATTATTTAAAACTATTTTGGATAATAAGATATTTTATTATATTTATATTACACAACATTAGATTTATCTATCCAACTATTTTGCGATTTATCTAAACCTAACCACTTGACGTAAACTTGATTCCCCTTTTTCCTCAACACTTTTTCCACTAGGTAAACGTCTGGGTGTTTAGCTTTTTGAAGTTCTTCAGCATAAAACGCACCCGTAATTGGATTTCCTGAACTATCTATCGCCCAAATTAAAAATATTCTTTCCGGCGATTTTGATATGTGAGTAAACAGTTTTTAATAAGTGACGCTCCTTATCTTTAGTGACGTCACATGGTCGCATTCCTGTAGTACTATGCTTCCGTTTGTTGTAATCAGCTGTAATTTCATCCAAAATGTCTATCCAGCGATACGTCCCTCGCAAACTAAATGTGCGATACAGCATTTCCTTTATTGTTCGAATTACACGTTCAGCCATCGCAGCTTTCATGATTGTATATGTAGAATAATGATTAATCCCATATTTTTGCATCACTGTATTAAAGTGTATATTGTAAAATTCTTTTCCTTGATCGGTTTATAAATTTTTAGGCATTCGGTCATTTATCATAATTACACTTTTAAACGCATTAGCCACATTTATACCAGATTTGGCTTTTAATGTTATAGTCCATAAATACTTTGAAAAACAATCAATCACTACCAGAATATATTTAAATCCTTTATTTTCTCTTGCATAAAGTCCAAATTCGGCTAAATCGGCTTGCCATAAATCGTCCACTCCTTTAATAATTGTGCATCGTCGAGGAAATATTTTTCTTGCGAGCTTATGCAGCTCATTTACTACATCACTTTTTACTTTGCTCATGGTGTGTCAATAAATGTCTGAGCCCCTTTCTGCACATCCAAGCTCTTTATTATTTTGTTTAATACCTCATGAGTTTCTCCGATTTTAATATCTTTTTTATTCCACAAGACATAGTTTGAGTAAATTCGCTATATTCATAAACGTTATTTTATCAAAGTAATATAAATATCCGTTAATATTTCTAAATAATCGATTTGCCTCTATTAACAACCGCACGAATTTTTCAAGACGCGTTTAAATTCATCAGTGTTATCGCTCCGGAAGTTATCAACCGCAGAGATGGAAACGCCACTGTGTAATACATGTTATCCGCAAATAAAATAATATCTCCTCGAGAAATTTAGAAAATTGTATCAATTTTTGTGAAATGACCCGGCAGGAAGAGTAGCCATTTACGTTACTTCTGCGGAGGACTTTTATTGTTATTACGTAAACTTTTTATCCTGACCCATTCTTTATAAAATATGTATAATTAATCGTTTCTTACTAAATATGCATCTATATTATTTAATTCACACACTTTTAATTTCTGTAATGTTTGGGTGTAAAGTAATATTGTATGTGGGCGTTGTAATCTCTATAGAAGGTGAAGATGGAATTGGCGCTCCATTACAGTTGTTGAATTCCGTGTATATCATCTTTATTTAAATCAATTGTATTCGGATTATACAATGGATACATTATAGATTCTTTAACAAACGAGTGCGATAATTATAAAGCATGCCCTATTTCGTGTACCAATGTATGGAATAGTTTTGTTTTATTATATTCAGTTTCCGCATCGGAATAAACCCAATTTTCATCTTTATCTATATCTATTTCCGTTGTTTTGTCTAAAACACCAGGTTCAGGTGGTCGATATGGATGTCCTAAAATATTACCGAGTCCATCAAAACTTGAAGGACACTTTGTGTGATTATCACAATATGCGAAATTATGTAAACGTTACCCTTTATTGTTACCCTTATTACCTCACCAATACTTACAGCCTTTGTTCACATCATTTATGGGTAATAATATGGGTAATAAGGGTAACAATAAAGGGTAATAAGGGTATTAAGGGTAACAATAAGGGTAATAAGGGTAAAGGTACATAAGAAGCCTCTTACGAAGAGTTTATCAGTATTGAATTAACCATTCACATGCACGCATGTGGAGAATGTGGGGTTGCCTACGCCCATTTGTCAGGGTTGTGTAGGCATAAAAAGTCGCATGCAGGAACTCAATTCAGATGTTTGTATTGTGATAAAAAGTTTACTAGAAACGATAACTTAAATTATCATATAAGCAAGGAGCATCGTTTACCAGAAACCACCAACCGTAAAGATGTGGCGAAAATATTGAACATGGAACAATTGCCAATAAAAAATTATGGGGACTGGCACAATGAAAAAACAATTGATGATTTATCAGCTGTTATTAGAGCCAAGACCATATCTCTTAGAAACGAGACACCAAACAGTGCGGAGTCTGGAGGAGGGGGTGTTGATGAATTTATGGTTACTACAACAAATCAAGAAAACACGCATAAAAACGATATTAGTAGAGAAGTTGCAAACTATAAAAAATTTATAGCGCTTGAAATGAATAAGATACACAAAAGGTTAGAAGACATTGAGCGTGGAAAAGACCAGTTGGATGAAAGAGTTCATGGTAATAAAAGAGGGCCGGAAGAAACCGCATATTCTTAC